>JAVQJG010021999.1:0-15614 GCA_036024015.1 Craterocephalus amniculus
TTTTAATATTTAATTGCCACTTTAAATTGCCATTTTAAATTCTGGATTGCCATTTTAAATACTGGATTGCCATTTTACAATTAGATTGCCATTTTAACAATTAGATTACCACTTTAAATACTGGATTGTCATTTTAAAAATTACATTGCCATTTTAACATTAAAAGTGCACACATACCTCAATACATTTTGACAAATGAATATGTAATCGAATAAAGGTGCAAATATACCATGACAATATGACATTTGATCATTCAATTTAAATTCTTGTTTGTCATTACCATGTTTAAAACTATATTGAATATTGCATTGCCACTTTGTATATTCAATTGTGAAATACATTTTCAAATAACATGACAAAGTTAAACATTGAATTGCCATGTTAACAATTAAATTGCCATTTAAAATATTCAATTGCCACTTTGCCAATTGAATTGCAAATTGCACTTAAAAGTGCACATACGCTTCCATAGGAATTCCTTTCAAGGGTCCAGCTGCTGGCCTCCTAATGGTGTTCTTCCATTATGTGGTACTATATGGTAGGGCTGAACGATATTGGAAAAAAAAATCTAATTGCAATTTTTCTGACCAAAATTGCGCTTTAGTTTGCAATTTCATCTTTTAAATTCCAGCTTCTCTTACAATTGTAGCAATTTCTGATTTGTATTGCAGCTTAAATTGGATCCAGTGTTCTTTGTAGGTTTTGTTAATGTCCACATGTTATCCAGATCTGAACTTTATGAATATTTAGAGTGCCTCCACTCAGTAAAATCATCTTTATTCATTTCATCAGGACATTTTACAAGTTCTTTGTTCTTTGGGTTCTTTGTCTCAGCGTTCCAGTTATTTTAGAAAATGAGTCCCTGATGAAGTTTGAAGACGTGAATGCACAGATGACTTCAGCTGTCACATGATGTTTAAACACGTAGCCTACATCGTTTTATTAAGGGGTTCAGCCCTCTCACTAAGAAATGTTTGATATATGAAGAGGGAGAGTAATTTGCACTTTCTCCCGGTTTTGCACCCTGTAACTCTGTCCTATCTGTGCTGCCTCCAGCATGACTCAGACCAGCTGTGAGACAGTAGATAATAAACACGACTGCGGAAGTAAAAGGCAAAGCAGATCCAATGTATGTCTGAGGCTCAGATCTAGCAGAATCACGGTCAGACAACTATCAAAAAACTCGACCTTCGTACATGAAAGATGATAGGAAGTACATCTGAAGCAAGTTTGTAAAATCACAGATGCTGTAGATGTAAAACCTGGATTATGTGCCATGTAATGTACATAAATCACTCTCTTTGTGATTTGCTAATCGCAACCTCTTAAAGTGCTTTTAAATTGTAACTGTGATTTATCGTTCAGCCCTGCTAAAAGGTGTGATTCAGTAGGACTTTTCCCTATTGTTTTCTACCACAGACTACTGAGATTGATGACTTTGATGATATGAGTTTGATGGATGTAATTTTGAGGTCCATCAAATGGACATGAAGTATAACAACCAAAAGAACAACAAAATGTTAGGCCAATAATAGTAAAACAATCAGCACCACAGACAGCGGCATGTTCACAAATAATTTCATTATTAAATACTACTGTATAAGCCTACTCAGCACTATTTGAAAGACATACAACAAGCCTTGCGTTCTGCAAACCTGTTTGTCCATTTTCTTTGCTCTATAGACACTACAGTAAGTTCACTCAGTCTCTCCTGTCCAACTGTGCCCCTCAATTGGATTTTAATAAGTTTTCATTTGGAGAATGAGCACTCAGAAAAATAGAAGGGGAGCAGTTCAAACCTCACGCAATGTAGAAGTTACTGCTGGGTGGTTAATGTTGAGCATTTTTGCCAGATCCGCCAAAGACTTTTGCTTTTCTGTCTAGTCCCTGAATGAGTCTGTAAAACAAAGCAGCTGGCCAGGAATGCTTGGGGCGACGTCCTGACTGTTGTGCTCACTAAGCCGCCAGGCAACTTGGTGAAACTCATCATCTCTTGTGTTGGGGTGGATTACCTCAAACATATTCCAGGTCATTTTAAGCTGGTGAATCTTTGAGACAGTTGCTGGATGATAATATCAAGAGAAGCATTTACCTAAAAGTTGCTCTCTATGTCAGTGAGGCGGTTGTCTTCAGAAAGTTCATCAAAGCTTTTTCTGGCCCTGGTTGCTTCAAACTGAGTTTAACTTCCAGCTTTATTTAGCTAAAGCAAGAGTGGTCGACTTGTCTTGATCAAATTGCTCCTTAAACTCCTTCAACAAACCGATGGCATTTTGCAGAAGAGGAGACGCTTTCAGAATATCTGCGCCCTTAGCTTGCAGTAACTGTGAGGCAGCATTTTTGTACTCATGAATCTTCCTTACAGTATTCTTCACTGCACTTGCCTCACTACGCTCCGCTTTTTTGTAGGGGAAATTGACAAGGATTTTTATAATGTCTTTATATGTTTTTCTCTCTGATGTCATAACCCCACTGAGGAGTGTCCAACATTTCATACTGTGACCAAAAAGTGTGTAGAGGTGCTCCACAGTGTCATAGGACTGGTTCGCTCTCTGACTTTTTAAACAGAATCGTCGAGAGCAAGATTGAGGTTATGACTGGTGCATTGAATATAATCAGCAAGGGGCTCCTTTTCTGTTATCCTTGCCTTTACACCTGAATATGCACCACTCATATTCATGGCCCCATCATAGCCCTGTCTGCAAAATTTTGACAGATCTATTTCAATTTTCTGTATAGAGCCCAGGATTTGGTTTTCAAGCCCTGAAGCTGCTGAGCCCCCGGCTGCTTCAAAACCCAAAAACACTTAATTGATCAGATCATCTGTTGCAATATTAATGTCATTCGACAACAGTTGCATAACAGTAAACCTGGCTCAGCTGATGATAATGCAATAAACAGGGCTTTGTTAATATCAACAATTATATCAGCTTTCACGTGTTGAGACAGGATGTAAATGATCTCATCTGATGATTAAGGTATTGAGCTGACCCTTTTGGTCAGTCGATTAGTTCTTTCAGAACAGAGTCATAGCGAGCTAATAACTCCATTATTGACAAAAAGTTGCCAGTGTGGGTTTCCCTATTAGTTCCCTGTGCCCCCTCAATGCCAGGTTGCATGAAGCCAGATTTAGAG
This sequence comes from Craterocephalus amniculus, assembly GCA_036024015.1. Taxonomy (NCBI): domain Eukaryota; kingdom Metazoa; phylum Chordata; class Actinopteri; order Atheriniformes; family Atherinidae; genus Craterocephalus; species Craterocephalus amniculus. The sequence continues at coordinate 3,133 of JAVQJG010021999.1, forward strand.
TGACATTTTACATGGATGTATAGATCAAGGATGTATCTTTTAATGTTGATATCCTGGATGTTTTCATGAAAATTGACCCGATCAATCGGAAAACATTCCAGAGGAGGGTTTTCCCAGAGTTGTCAAGAAGGAAAATTAACCTATTAAACCTAAAATGTTTTTGTACCAGGCAATAAAGTTTATTTATGCTGTGAAGTTGGCCTTTTTAACATGGGGGTCTATGGATATTTGCTCCCTTTTGGAGATAGCCCCTGTTGGAAGAGGGGGAACTGCAATTTTTGGCACTTCTACATAGACTTTCCACAAATCAGATATCGGCTTGATCAGATCAGCCAATATTTCAAAATGTTTTAAATTTTTCTGATCAGCCCTAAAGCAAAAAGTAAAAAGTTATCTAAATGGGCACATTTGATACCTCATGTGATCGGATCAGTGATCAGTTTTTTAAACTATCTGATCGGTAATCGGCCCCGAAAATACAGATCGTGTAAAGCCTACAAAAAATGACAAATGACAAAAAAGTTAAATGTTTCACAGCAACATAAACTAGAAGACACCAAATATTTCTTGCTTTACAAGGGTTACATCACTATATTATTTTTTCCCTCCTACATGAGTGTTTACTAAAACTAAACTTATCTGGACATAGTGTAATTTGAAAGAGTTTGACCTCCACATTAAATGACAAAGTGAGCGTGCCTGCCTAGAGCTATCTCATAGCAAAGCAATGTTTCTCATTCGTTGTTAGTTCTCGTCTCGTGAGACCATTTGAGCTTCTCATATTCGTATCATTTTGTGATCATTTGTTGCTGAGTTAAGCAAAGCAAGAGGTAAGCAAAGGTGGTTGAGTTGAGATAACTACTTTAGCAATACTTGAGAAGTGGTATAAACAGATGAGATCTCATAATGTCTCAGATTTGTCTGAATGTGGGACATTTGTGAGAGGAATCTGAGACATTTGAGAGACAAATCTGAGACATTATGAAATCTCATTTGATCAGAAACGTTGCTTTCCTATGGGATGGTACTGACAGAAAATCCCATTTATATATTTTGCACTCCAGGATTAGATTAGTTCTTCATTTGTTTTCCATGAAATATAACCTTTAATTTTTACAGTGGCAATATTTGGAACAATAACACATGATAAATAAGAATCAACAGTGGTCAAACTGGCCATAATCAATCAATGGCACATTATAGGCTGGATTTATTTATAATCAACTTCAGTCCCTTTCTTTGCTGTTGACAGAGCTCCGTCCATGTCCCCAAAGCAAGGCTACTTCAGATAGTGAGGGTAATTATGAAGGCGATCAAAACTGTAAAGAACACTGAAAAACAGGAAGACAGGACAGTGTTTTTCTTTTTTATTTATCGATTCTTTCCAGACAGACATTGCCGACCAACAGTCAACATGTCTGGAGTTTATGAGCACATTAAGTAGCACGGTGGTGAGGAGGAGCTGGAGGAGTCAAGAAGGGTGAGTTCATGTGTCATGTACATTTTTTTCTGTCTATTTATCCATTTCTTTCCATGAAACTGGGTTTATGGTCTGGGGGCTTGATGGATAAAGATGGGTGTGGTGGCCCGGAGAGGGGGCCAAGAGCATGGGGATGGATGATTGACACGCATCAGTTCCTGAGCTACCTGTAGGTATGAGCTAACTGAGCTGACCTGGGGCTAACCAGCTAACGGAGGTAGGCAGGCTACTGCCATCACTTTCAAACTGATAGGTGCTACAGGCTATAGGAAATTAGAATTTGAAAAATTGCAAATAATAATAATAATCATGGAAGAAGTTGAAAAATATTGTACAAAAACTAATTACTTAAATTGAATTATTTTAATTATTCCTTTCTGCCCTAGGTAGATGAGTCAACCCAGGTTTTGCCCCCTTTGCAAAGAAAATACACTTTCTTTCTCTTTTTGTTGAAAACCGGCTTTTTAGTTTTTAAACCAACTTTTTTCTCAGTCTGAATACACAAGCTGGATCACAATGACACTCAGGAGCCACCACCTACAGCAGAGGTGTCCAGCTCCGGTCCTCGAGGGCCACAATCCTGTAGGTTTTCCATGCGTCCCTGCTCCAACACACTTGACTCAAATAATTTAATCATTGTGCAGAACTTAATTTGCTGCTGGATCCATTTAATTTGAGTCAGGTGTGTTGGAGCAGGAATACATGGAACACCTGCAGGACAGCGGCCCTCGAGGACCGACTTTGGACAGCCCTGCCCTAAAGCAACCAGATGTCAGATACAGAGAATACTAAGGGCTGCTACTTGTGACATTTATCTCAATTGAAGCAGGAACCTTTCTGTTCATCACAGCGAAATTGGCAAAGCATCTCTGCATGCTGACATCAGTTTGTTAAACTTGCAGGTTTAAAACAAGGTAATATTATTGCAACCAGCTGTCATTTGGATTATTTTGTGTGCTCACTCATCCCAAAAATGGAATGAGCATAAATTATTAAACAGCCTGAAAAAGAAATGCAGATTCGCTGTTTTCCTCTCTGATACTCATCAGGTGAAACTGAATTATCATTCAGACTCGGCACAATCATATCTTTTCAGATAACAAAACATGTTAGTCTATAGATTAAATATTAATATATATTACTATCAAAATGTTCTCAGTTACTCATCATGAATTACAGCTACCCAGTTTTTTAAAAGTAAAAATCAGGCATATATTGTGGACTTGTAATTTTGTAATTTTAAGAGACACAAGCTGTGCCCATGAATTAAGATATGATAAAGATGTAGCAAAAGTAAGAAGGGGGTGTTGCCCTGGTAACGGCTAATAAGGTTGCATTAAGATAACCATCATACACTGAAATATTAATTACTGTTATATAACACTATTGTTATTGTTAACTTAAGCAAACATATAAATAGAGCTTTTAGTAATTTTCTTTTTTCTAACTAAACAGGTCATGCTTGATAAATTTAGGTCCCCTTTTCTAAAAAGAAAATTTTATTTTTACTGAACCCTAATAGATATTAAATGCTGGTTTCATGAACATTCAACTCACTGTGGCTCAGTTTGGCTATTATTCTGAAAACTCAGATTTCCCATGTATGCATTTCCTAATGAAATGTATGATTTGTCACAAATCTGACCAAATTCTAAGAAAAATACATGTGCAGTCATTATTTTCCAGAACAATTACTCACAGAAAGTTAAGCTGCATCAGGTGGCACAGAAGTTAACTGTAATAGCATCCAATAACATCATTCCCACATTACTACATTAACAAAAACTCATATAGAGACTATTCAGCATACAAATGGAAATTCTGTCACCTTGAATTGCCTAAACATACATAATTTTCGCATTTATAAATAAAGTAACATAATTTTACAATAATCCATCATGAATTTTGATTTACAAAAGAAAACCAGAGGTTGAAAGCCTGACTGTGTGAAAGGTACCGGTCAGCGGAGAGCGCAGTGAGCGTGAACACGGAGACTCCCACCGAGGTGAGCTGGATAAACGGGATCAGTTTGCACCCAACGCGGCCAAACAGCCACTCGTCCACCAGGTAGCGGCTGGCGTCCACCGGGGCGCAGGTCACCAGCAGAAGCACGTCCCCTAGGGCCAGGCTGGACAGGAACAAGTTAGGGACCGTGCGCATGGACTTCACAAATAGACACGTCTTCATTAAAGTTACATTTCCGACAAGACCCACGACGATGATCAGTCCATAAACAGCTGCGATCCCAATGCCAGGGAGCCAGATGCTGTACTGGTGCTGCTCCGCGGAGGGATCCCACTGTCCTCTGGAGGCATTGAGGGGTAAAAATCTGCTTTCCTCCGGGGTTAAAAGCACCTGTTCCTCCAAAGACATGGCAGCAAAAAGTAGAGATCACAAGTCGTCAGCCAAATTTCCCCCCCGGTGCGTTCTCTGGCTCCTTTATAAAGTATGTGCCCGCGTGCAGGCGCGCGCGCGTCAGGCTGAATGCTAAGGATGGAGCTGAGTTAAATGGAAAGGAAAAATCTGAGCAAACATGAAGTAACTCATCCAACGTTGTTTAAAAAAGAAATAAGCATTATTCTCTGAGACTGAGTGGGTTTAAACTTTATGCTTCAGGAAAAATTGGTGCCAATATTCAAATTGAAGTTCTGGAAACTCCATCCTTTTGCACCACCAGAGACTGCAAACAGGAGAAACTGCCTTATTCAGTAAGGGGATTCAAATGTGGCATCAAAGGTTGGCAGCTTGCAGATTTCAGTTCTTAATGAAAACTTTATTTTACAAAAACAAAATCAATCATGCAGTTGGACAATTAAAGCCAAATCAATCCTAATCCAGCCTTATTGTTTACAGTGTGTGCCCTGAGCTGCTGCTTAGTAGTGGTAGTAGTAGAAGAAGTAGCAACAGTAAATAATTGCATTCTGTGCTCAAATTAAGCTTGATTTTAAAAGCAATGCCAAAAGGCTGTTTTCATTGCATTTGTTTATTTTAAATGCTTATTTTATGAGAGCTGGAATAGATTCTGCAGCCCTGGATAGCATAAAATGGACATTGAAAATAAATAAATGGATAATCTAGATGTATACCTTTGTACATACTTCATCTCTGAAGAAAATTAAATAAAATTCTGTTCAGTAGTTTTTTGTCATTTTCCATCAGATGAGATTGTCGCTAGAAATTTTCTACAAGATTTTCCCCAAATCAGACCCTGAGAGCCTCACAGCTCCAGGTCTGCTTCAGACAACATGTTTAATCTGAACAGTCAAACAAATAGGTCTTTAAAAGAAGGTAAACCGAAATATCTTCTTATTTATGTCTAATTCCTTAAGGTTTGATTAGGAATAAATCCTTATCTGGCCACTTATTTCCTGCTGTTGAAAGCCATGTTGCTGCTGAATCTGCAGCTTCATAATCCACAGCTTAGTGGAAAAGAACTGCTTTTATTCACCATGGAGGTAAAAGGAAAGACCTTTCAAACTTTCTGTTCACCTTTTGTCTGCACTTTGCTTTTCTCCCACTCATGATTCAAGGCCTGTGTATCTCACACATTGGAGGCATTATTGTGGCATCACATGGGGACCAGTTCAGTCCCAAATCTTTTTCTCATATAAATGCAAATTGAGTTATCTGGTATGGGTGCAGCAGATAAGACCAGTGAAAATTTGCTTCTCAGAACATGACTTGAACCATTTTATTTTCTTGACTCTTCGGTTGTCCGCATCTGAGAACTTTACTCAAAATTGCCCACTGATTTTCAAAGAGCAAAATAACAACAGCATTGATAATCCTCAATAACATTTCACTCTTTCACAGAAAGCGAATGTGAGGGGAAAATAGCCTTCAAAGTGAAACACTTACTTGCACTTGAACCAGACCTTTTTATCTGAACTCACAAACAGGAACACACTGAAGAAAAGAAGGCTGATTCCTTCGCCCACTACTTCCAAGTTATAACTATATCTGGAGCTCTGATTGGTGCTGGAACCACTTCTGCTAAAGCTACATCTTTTCTATTCTCCTCTCACCCATTTGCAGTTTCCAGATAAATATTCAGCAAAGATTCCACTTTCTTCAAAGCACTCGCTTCAATTTAAAGAAACTGTATTTAATAATGATAATTTAAAATGGATAAATATTCATAAAATGACCTTTGCTTCATATCATCGTGGCATTCTCTCTCCTCCCTCTCTCTCTCTTATCTCTGTCTTTTCAAATGTAGAGGAAAAAAAGGAAAAGCTGGTTTCAAATCGTGTTCAGCGTCTCTTGCCTTCACAATTTCACATCACATAACGTCTCGGATCATCTTAGAAGTGGCACACAGGGGTATAAAGCTATCAAACACAAGTGGTATCTATCATGTGTAATGATTCAGGATATTTTATGCTATAGCTAAATGTAAAAATATTTTACATGTATAGGTGTATATTCCAAAGTGCAAAAAATGGGAAAAAAGCAGCAGAAACTTAAAGATGTCTCATGGTTCTTATTCACGTCACATACTGTCAATAACCCTCACAGCAAAATAGTGTATTAATATTAAGTTGATTGAATCAATACAAAGTGAGTTATTAAATGCAATTTATATTGCTCTTGAGGAAAATATAACTCTAAAGCACTTTTTAAAAATTGGAAAAGAAATTGTTTGAAAGTGTGTGTGGGTATAAAACTTGCAGAAAATTTGTATTTGGTGTTTTACCTCCCTTCTTTACAAATAACAGCAGCCAATCATTGAAAAGCCTGACAAGACTAACTTTATCACTCAATTAAACTTAATCAGTCACCTTTGTTTATAAGTCCCCTTTACAACAAGGTAAAATTGTAAAGATCTACAGAATAAGCAACTTAGCTAAGCATGTGAGACACACAATAAATGTGTTTTATTCCCCTATAATTTGCTCCTGTTGGTCTCATCTCTTGTTTTGTGTTGCTTGGTGGTTGGATGATTGCACTTTCCCGTATAGCAATAAGGATAAAACAACACATTTTGGCCATTTTTACACTTAATTGTTTTGACACTGCAGAGGACTTCATTATGGAGTAAAAGATCCATTCACAGCCATGACAGCTTGGTACCTCCTCCTCAGGCTGGTCGCCAGCTGGACCAGATTTTCTTGTAGGTTGGCACTGAATTCTTCAGAGTTGTTGTTGGTCAACCAGTGCAGTTATGATGGAAACTTTTTGTAAATTTTGTGTTTTATTCATGGCCATTTCATGGTTGATTTTACATTTTGATATGGATCTGTTATGATCCTGTATGTTTTGATCCTCTGTTCCTTTGATTCTATTGTATACTTCGTTTTCTGTTTACTTAGTTATTTTGATTCTTATTTCTTCATAACCAGTTTCCTGTTTTATCTTGAAAGATCCCTTACCCTGTGTTTTCGTGTTTTACTCCTCTTGCTTCCTGCTTTTGTGATTACCTGCCCTGATTGTGTTCACCTGTGTCTCGTTGTCCTTGGTTATATAAGTCTTGTGCTCCCCTTTGTCTGTGCCTGGTCTGATCTGTAATGCTTCCCCAGTGTAGTTCCCATTTTCCTTCCCTCCGTGTTTCTATGACATCCTGTTCCCTGGATTCATTTGGTTGGTTTCTTTCGAGTTCTCATTTGTCTTATGTTTTTGTAAAGTTTGACTTTCGGCTTATTAAAGCTCGTTTTTAGTTGCACCATTTTGTGTCTGAATTTGGGTCCTTACCTCAAATCTTAACACTATCTGTTTTCCTTTAAATCTTGTCTTTGGCTGTTTTGTTATTTCATTGTCTTATTTGTTTTAAGTCATTTTGTTAAATATTGACTCTTTAAAGTCAGTTGTGTCTGTGGTTGTTTTGCTTCTCTTTTTGTAGTTATCTGACAAAAAATATGGCTCTAATAAACCCTCCTCGGGCCTTTTTAGTAATCCATCCACTTCCTCTTCTAAAACAAACAAGGAGCATATCCTACAGGACCATGGACAGCAGCCGGGTGAGTTCATGGCTCTCTGGCGCCACCTTGTGGTTAAATGATGAACTGACGAGTGAACGTTTAAGCCACCCGAAGAAGTGTTCGATGTGCAATTCAAGAGACAAACACTAAAAGAGCACCACACAAATCACTAATTCTGGGTAACTTACACATATTAACTTCCTCTTTAAATATAAACCATATACCATGTAATAATCTTGCTTAGCTTTTAAATAAAATAAAAAAACAAAACATGAAATTTCTTTGACTTTGCATAATAACAAATTAATAAAGGCAGAATAAATATTAAGTGAAACATTTCAGGATCATGTCTATGTTAACTTTACAACAAGTATTTACATGTTAAAATGAATTCATGAACAATGGGAACATGTCTTTAAGAGGTTTATGTGTTACCAGACAGATTAAGTAAATCAGCAATCACTGGCTAGTGATTTCTACTGTGAAAATGCAGAAAGCAGCATTCTCAGAGAGAAAGACCAGGCAGTATGCAGATCAGGTACAATTTTGACAGCTTTTTAAGTTGGACTGTACAGCTTATTTGCAAACCCTGTGTAGAGCCAAAGAAATTAGAAACAGAGGCATTCCAGATGGAGATGTTGGCGGGAGGAACTTTAGCAGGCTATTTGACTTTGTCGTCTGTCACAAATTACATTATCGTTTGGTGTTCGTGTGGTTTTGCGAATGAGACAAATCAGGCTTTCAGGCCATATGTCTTTTGCTTCTCCTATCGAAGGTCTGCAACCTGCAGCTCTGGAGCCACTGCCGACCCTTTGGAGCTTAAACATAATAATCTCATAATAAAGTAGACTAATAATGATAAAGAACCAACTAATACTTAAAAAATATTGTGACAAAAGCAGGCTTTTTACATGTCATAATTGTATTGAATTTGCACAACATAATGACACTGAAAGTACCAGTAGTGTTTTAAATCTATTTCTCTTGTCATTAGCTTGGACATAATTTCCACAAATATTGACAGCACATAGAGGAAATTCTACTTTTTGTATGTTCTTCTTTATCTTAAAACCTCAAAAAGGGAAATTAAAATAGTTTTTCAAAAAAGTCCCTGCCTCATCTATAACTGAAAATCATCTTGTCTTTTTTCAAAATCTCATGTTACATTTCTGGATCTAAACATTTTTTTTCTCGGCTGAGGGCGAAATTGTCTCCTTGTTAGGTTTGCAGACCCCTGTCCTAGATCAAACTTTTTTTGTTCACAACCTATGTGAGAGGATTTCAAGACTTTACACACCTTATTATACATTTAGTGATAGCCTATCTATAGAATAAAATAACTTATTAGCAGTAAAGATCAAATTTTAGATGAGATAACATGCTTTTAATCCCTTGTAAAATTACAATTGAATGGTCGCTGATCCATGATATTTGAAAAGAACTTCATCAAGCAAAAGACTGAAATTATAGATAAATACATAGACAACCAAATTAATGAAATCCACTCTTAGGCCACCAGCTACTCCTGTTTTCCCTCAGTCTTGGTGCAGGTCCTGCAGGCTGACAAGCTCTCGCAGTCATGTCAGCCAACATGGGCCTGATCCATCACTGCTCCCATCCAATCAGCAGCGGCCTGATGGGGTTGGATGAGCAATCAAAGTGTTTTTCCACTCTCATCTCTGGATACCTGGAGCTGCAGCAATCACAGCTCTGCACTGTTTGCGTAGCTCGGTGTGCTGTTTCCGACCTTCTTTTAATCGGTGATGGAAAACACCCGCTGCTTTTCTAACCGTTTCTCCGACTACAAAGGGGCGCTGCTCGCGGGACAGAGCTCCGAGGCCATCGTCCCCGCCATTGTCTCCACCATCAATAAAATCCTCAAAAAGGTTCCCACCGACACCAGCGACTGCGACGGAGGGCTGTACGATGGGCCGGCCGGAGTGGCGTATATGCTGTATTATGTCAGCGAGTGTCCGCTTTTTTCCGAGCACCGGGAAGTCTACTTGAAGACGGCCAAGCAGATCATCGACGTGTCGGTTAGATATGTGGATGCGGAGCCGGACAAAAACATGCGCACCGCCTTCCTGCTCGGCGGGGCGGGCATCTACTCGGTGGCCGCTATGATCTATAAATCCATGGGCTTGGCAGAATTCGTAAAGCCGCTGACCAAGTTTCGCAACCTGTGGGAAGTGTGTGTGCCCATCAATTTCCTGGAGTGCGGCTCAGATGAGCTGTTTGTGGGGCGGGCCGGGTACCTGTGTGCCGCCCTGGTCCTTAAACAGAAGCTGGGCATAGAGGTGAGCTCAACACAATGAGGATGGCGCACCTTGAAATGATACGAGCATTTTAAAACACCTGCACACTGACAGACTAGCTCGATTTAAATATATAAAGATAGGCAGCTGGTTAAGATTATCTATAGGCTACTTTATGATGCGCCTGGTTTGTTACATAGCACCAATGCTATTTAAACTCTGACATAAGCATCACACAAAATCCATGGCTATTTATCTAAAACACACACACAGTCTTCTAATTTCCTTTATTTTAATCTGATGTTGAATAGTGTAGAAAATTTAAAAAGCTATTTTCAACTAATGTATTGACTGATCTTAAATGATCCAATTTAGCTTAATTTTGGCATTCAAATGTAAGAAATCCATCCTTATTGATTGATTAAGCAAAGGACATCAAAATTAAATGGCCAGAGATGACTCAAAAGGAAACAGCCTTTCACACACTTTCACATTGGCTGTTTGTTGGGTGGTGCCAGTGCATATAGCCTATAGAAAAAGCTGCACAATGTCCCTTGAGGCTTTAATGGAAAGCATTTGTTGTTACCACCAGAGGTCGACTAGACTGAAATTGTGTAAACAGTTTGGATGAAAGACTGTGAGTTGATCAGGCCTGAGTTACTATTCATTTCTGTGCACGTAACCCGTGACACATAACCCTCTGAGTTCATTTTTTGGTTTTATTATAGGCCAGCGATCAACTCTTCTCAGTGACATCACTGATCATGTAAAACACTGATTGCACTCGATTTCCAGAAAATACATTTTCTGTTAACCTGCCACTCTTCTTTACTGATAAGTTAATAATACAGAGGTGGATCATTGTTGTACCAGGGTGCCTGCAAACATTGAACCAGCATTGTGTAGTCAGCTGCGTAACAACATTGAACTCGGTTGGAGTTGCAAGTTCTCTCTTTTGACTTGCCAGTTCGGAGGCCCAGCAGCAACAGATTTGCTATGACTTCAATGTGACCTTTGTACATTAAAATGCCTGTATGCAACAAAGGTACAATTATCAACCTTATGTTTATTGTATACTTTTTTAATTGTCTTAGCTGAAAACAATGTGAAACATTTAGTAACTATTCATCTTCAGCCATCTCCCCCTCCTCACACACAGTATCAATGAGGATCTGTTGTTAACCCATTATGATTGGATACAAATCATGTAGAAGTTTTTAAAGTATTAATTTTATGATGATGGCATGCCTCAAAAGGTCATGTTTATTATATACTCAGTATTTTGCTGCAAAATGTCACTTCATTCTGAATAGTGGCATATTACTCTGTGACATTTAGCAGCCTCACTTTTAACCTTTATTAATTACTGCATCACATATAACCTCAGTTCACCCTCTGTTTTGCAGATCCTGAGCAAAGATCAAATAAAATCTATTTGCCAGGCCATCATTGAGTCAGGAAAACAGTATGCCAGGAAGAAGAGAAAGCCTTTTCCCCTGATGTATTCATACTATGGAACAGAGTACCTTGGTAAGAGCATCATCTTCATGCAAAGTTCAGTATTTCCTATAGATAGATCCATTTGTAAAAAGTCTGCCTTTGTTATCAAGTTGTAAGTTTATGTGCAAATTACTTTTCACTTTTAATGTTGCAGTGCTCTGACTACAGAACGGATTTCTGTAACAACAGAACTGTGTTAACATGTCCAAAGCTAACTTTCCTTTTCTTGATTGCATCGGACGAACAGAGCCATGAGGGTTGGAGATCCTCAATAACTTTCAGGCCAACAGAAAGTTCATAGTAAGCATAGCCCTGATGTCCACCTTTGCATGGATGAAACATTGTGGGTGATGAGGGAGTAAGAGTAGATAAAAAGCTGAGAAGCGTAAATGTTTAATGAACACACCTGTTTCAGACTCTGCATGCGTTACAGTTTGCCTGTCCTCAAAGATTAAAGATGTGCACACTCGGGTGATTAGTTCAACATGAGCTGTCCCAAGGGAAATTACAAATGGTGGTTGATGTGCTGCCTTGAGAGCTATGGTTTCCCTGCATGCATTCAGAAGTGTTTACCGGGGCTCTGAATTAATTACATCCAGATTTCTAAACTCTGTTAAGATTTACATCCAATGTTAATGTTAAATGTTAGAGCTAGAAAAGCTGAACAAAAACAACAAATAAAAACATTGTGCCTTGAGCAACATTAATAGTTGTGCAGAATTGTCTGTATTGCTTTTCTCCTTAGATCTTGCTTCACGAATACAAAGGTTTTCATTCTTACAATGCGGGGCAAATAAATCGGTTGAAGTCATGACTCCCAAATGACATAATTTAAAAATTATTAATTAAAGTGCTTGATGCAAAGGTTTTCTTAGTACCCTCTGACACCCCGTTTGACCAGCTAACACAGGAGTCATACACTTGCAGAAATCCCCCCATCCTTTCTTCTGTAAACTTCTATAACCGTATACTTGAGGAAAAAATGCTTACGTTTTGCAGGTGTTGCTGCACTGTAGAACAATGAAACACCACTCCAAAGTCTTCCCTGCAGTATTTTGTAACCTTAAAGGAGTAGTCCACTTTTTTGCAAGTGGGGCCTTAATTGTGATGTAAACTGAAGTGTACTGGACACCTATGGTACTTTTTGGACATTTGGATCCTTCCCTGAGATATTTGTTTCAAACGCCAAATACCAAAACAGCATACAAGAAACAGTATTGGGCGTGTGTTTGTGATACTAAATCAGTTAAAAATCAGCTATTTGTTAAAATGTCTGTGTAAATACCGTAGTATTCATTCCGTCCCAGTGCCTTTTTGAATTTTTACGCT
>JAVQJG010022005.1:0-17509 GCA_036024015.1 Craterocephalus amniculus
TAGATAGATAGATAGATAGATAGATAGATAGATAGATAGATAGATAGATAGATAGATAGATAGATAGATAGATAGATAGATAGATAGATAGATAGATAGATAGTAAAAAGTCCTGCACCTTGTATGAAATATGCAACAAATATACCATGTCAGCTAGATTTCCTTTTCTTTTTTTGCCAGTGTTCTGTCTCCTGTGGGTCTGGATCTCAGAGCCGAGATGTTTACTGCAGGCTGAAAGGCAGCGGACGCGTCAGAGAGGATCTGTGTGATCCCCATGCACGGCCTCCTGCAGTCCGGCCATGCCGTGCAGCAGAGTGCACACATTACACCTGGCTTGCAGGTGAATGGGAAGAAGTAAGTTTAGCCTCTTCTTCATTGTCTTTCTGTTCAGTCACTCAGTGTAATACAGATGTTTAACCACTGAATTAACGATTGCAATGGCTGAGTTCTGCTGTGTCGGGAACCCTTAATCTCTTCTCACAACCATGAGGGCTTTCACGATAACTATCAGTCATTTCTCCCACAATATCAAACATCAGAGTACTGATGGACATCGTTCCTTTTGTCCTGAATGTGACTGTTTAGTGTCACGCGAAGGGGACTTTTTTTTTCTCGGCTCATCCTCCTTTAATGTTCTGTGCTTTGTCTTCAAAAGCAGGCATATAAAAGGGCACCATGTAGGGACACAGCACTGTGTCCTCCTGCTGGAATGTATGCAGCAGATTCCTGCCTCTGTTGCCTCGAGATAGTACAGTCTCCTTTCTTTCAGAGTTGGTCCTTGAAATTTACACTCGCAAGCAACCCAGCATTTTATCTTTTGTTGTAAATTTCTCAACTAAAAAGCAAGTTCTAGATTTTGTCAAACTTCTAAGGCTGTCAGTTTTCTTCCTCTCTGTACAATGTTGAATGATAACCAGTGTGCTTAGTTAATGGTGTTATTGCTGGAGGTAAAACAGTGCTCCACCCTTTTTGATTTGCAGTGTAATGTAACATGTGGAGAAGGCATGAGAAGCAGGAAGGTGGGGTGCACGGGCCCAGGGATGGCACCCGCTCAGGATGATTACTGCGAGCCATCCATCAGACCTTCATCCCTGCAGCCCTGTGAGGAAGTGCCCTGCCGCTACATGTGGATAACAGGGGAGTGGTCCCAGGTAGGAATGAAAAAGGAAACTACAAGAACATTCGAGAGTCTAACATAAAGGCCAGCACTCCCATTGGCCTTTAAGCGTGTATGATTGTTGTCATTTTCATGTTCCTGTGTGTGTTTCTTAGTGCTCTGCCAGCTGTGGTGTTGGTTACCAGCAGCGTATCGTCTCCTGCTCTGTGATGCCTTCCTCTCGCTCTCAGCGCTTGTACTCTCAGTCCTCCATTGACAGCAAAAACTGCCCTCAGCTCCAACCTCCCGGTAACCGGTCGTGCCTCCTCAGGGAGTGCCCCCATACCGCCTACTGGAAAGTCAGCCCGTGGAGCAAGGTAGGTTACAAAACACAGTTTTTATGCAGCAAAAGCTCCTTTCCAGCTACATTATCATTCATATGTGGGGGAAGTTTAATATTTGACGGTTGTTATAGGATTGGACATCCCAACAAGTTCACCTGAAGGTCCGACTAAGCGAAGATAGGAAAAGAAAACAAAAACAAGAGCCAAATGTTAAATGTCAGTTGCAGTTAGCATCTTAAAGGTCATATGCAACATATGCAAAATTCAGAAAAAGACAATATAAGCTTTTAGGGTTTTTTTTCTTACAAGCTTTTTTTAAAGGGTTACCAGGAGAAATCCTAACAGAAATGCAGCACAACTTAAGTTCACAAATTGCATCTGAACAACCCACAAAACGTCTGGAACAATGTGTTACACATAGATCCTAGACAATAATGCATAGAACCACATTTGGTGAAAACCAGCTGCATATCAACACAAATGCCTCAAACCAGCTATTGACCTCAGTGGTGGAAGAGAGGAGTGATGGCTTGGCCTTTCTTTGCAGCCACATAACCTGGCCAACTAGCAGTCATGAAGCGGAGGATGACTTATTTTAACATCAAGCCATTTGTCCAGCCACTAAGCTGCAACAGGATGATTATGAAAGCTTTGCAGGAGAGCTGTGCATGAAAAAATATCAGAAAATCATCTTTGGTTTTGATAGATTAATGATAACTTGTTGTATTTTATGGTTTTGTAGATCAGCGGTTGCATTTATCTCATTTAAGGTGGAGCTTGCATGTTTTTTTCTTAAACAGCCGTCAAGTGTTCTTGTTATTCCTCAAAGTTTGAATTATTCTATATGTATATATGCACATGCACCAGTGCTCACAGACCTGTGGGGCAGGAGTGATGGAGCGCAGAGTAGAGTGTGTGACCTCCAAAGGCCAACTGTCCAAACACTGCCGTCCATCAGAAAGACCTGAGTCTCAGGCTACGTGTCAAGAGAGACAATGTGAGTCCCTCCTCTCCTCTTTTCCTTTTATTTACATAACCTGGAAATCCTGCAACATTTACTTCTCCCCGTACTTTCAGCGTGGTGGCATTAAATTGAGCATGGTGTATACGGCAACCAAAGACCTATCTGATTGTGGATACAGAAACTCCATTTTTTTGCTTTGCTTCCACATATCAGGCTGAACAGTGAGCGGAACTTAAAGTCTCTCAGAGTGATAATTTAGTGGAACTCCAAACAGAAAGTCAGCAGCTTTGCGATAAGGGCATGGCTGTCAGAATTTTCTCAGGAGTCTGGCGCTACGGCTGAGGCAGCTTTAATTGTGCGGGCCAACTTGCAATTGTGCAAGTTTTCAGGTTCACCCTCACACATTGCAGATATATTTCAGCACTGGCACAGTGGACCAGTCATTCTCGACTTGGCTTCTGCCAAGTCAGGCACTGGCGAAATTAAAACGATATGCTCGGGTGACAGCCAGTTCCATGCTCAAGTATTCATTTTAATCAGCTAATCAGCATGATATGAACTCTGGGAATACAGAGGAGACAATAACTCTTTCTAAAGGTGAAAAGAAACCAAGTGGAAACCTTTACGTTATAGGTGCTTTTTTTCACAACTAGCTTCTGCAGACTTTTGAGTATTTGTTTACAGAGCATTTATGTCCCATCTTACACAAACAGAGGGACCAGATATCAGGGCTTTCATAACTCCTGGTTGTAATTCTTTAATCTAGGCCAGCTGTTCACTTCTTGCCGAGACGTCCAGATGAGGCAGGGAGTGAGGATGGACGGCGAATACTATCTGAAAGTCAAGTCTCGGATCGTACAGGTGTGTCCGCTCTGTCGCAATTTTTCCGGCGACACTTCCTGAGTCAACCGGCAGCTTCCGCGCGGGATCTCATCTGTTGTCTCAATGTGTTCGGCCTCAGATTTACTGTGCTGAGATGCAAACTGATTTCCCAAAGGAATACGTGACCCTGCGCAGCGGTCAGACTGACAACTACTCTGAGGTGTTTGGGCACAGGTGTGTCAGAGATACGCACACAGCCCTTCATTTTGCAACAACAACAAAGGCACCGCTTGTTTGAAATGATCTAACCACTGGTTGTGCTTAACACACAGGTTGCTGAACCCCTTTGAATGCCCGTACAATGGCAGCCGCAGACAGGACTGCAGCTGCAGGAACGACTACTCCGCAGCAGGCTACACGCTGTTCCACAAAGTCCGCCTGGACCTGAGCTCCATGAGGATAATGAGTGCGTAATTACTCCGCGATTGCCTCTCAGTGTCTACAGTAATGAGACCACACATCAGTGTTGTTTTAAACCCTCGCACGCCTCGTCCCCGTTGTGCTAATATGCCTCTCCCAAAAGCCGGAGCCGGTGGAAACGCAGCAAACAGAGCTTTTTTTTCCTTTCACCCGCTCTCCGCTGAAAACAAAAGAAGGACCTGTCAGCACTCTGTACTCACATCAGCCAGGTTTTTGAAAAACGCGTCTCTCCTTATGAGCTTGTGAGCCGGAGAATAAAAGGAATGCATCCGTGCACATGTCTGCGCCCACATTGTGCATCCAACTGCATCACAATCAAACACATACTCATAGTTAAATACTTCAAATCAAACACAGACAATGTGAACACACTTATAACTCCTGTCCATATTCTTGGGCTCATTATTCGTCGGCTTAGCCTATGACTCTGATTAGAGTATGTAGATGAGTGCATCTTTGACGGCATGCATGTGTTAAAGCCAAACTTGGATTAGTAGCCACAAAGAAACCCTAGCATCCACTTTCTGTGGCGTTCCCACCCTACCGCTGCACGCTATTCATTTGGCTCTCAGGTGGCTTGATCAGACCTGAAGGGGGATAATGAGTTCAAGATGAAGGTTTGTTTTGTCTTTTGGTGTGCTTTAGATAAATAGATAGATAGTCCTTTATTAGTACCATATCAGGGGAAATTCCACTTTTTACAGCAGCAAGTAAAATGGCCAAGATTTGAGAAACTGACAACTGTGTAATAAGATTTAAAAAAGAGAATAAAAGAAGGCCAGGTGTGTTTGGGCTATAGTAATAACTAGCGGTGTGCATCAGTATGCAGTAATATTAGGACTGAAACACAGTATTTGCATAAATGCTGTACAGCACATACATATTGACATTAATTTAAATGATAACAGTAATAATAAGGAAACCTGCAGACACTGTTGAGAGAATCTGTTAATGATGTCACTATATCATGCTTAGAGTGGGAGAGCATTGTCCACCTGAGGTGACAGCTTGGCCATCATTCCCCTCTCGCTCATTCCCTTCATTGTATCTGCATATTCCTCACCAGTTTGGTCATCCTTTTCCCTGAGCAGGAGGCAATGCCGTAGGAGATAGTCATAAAAGCTCCATCGCAAGGTCTATTGTACCCCAAAGGACCTCAGCTTCCTCAGCAGATACAGCAACTCTGACCCTGACCTTTCCTCGTATAGGCAGAGTAAATGGATGGCAGAAAAAAAACACACTTAACTCATTTAACTCAATATTTAACTTTAATCCTGGGTAATTTCATAGTTTTTTATTCTTCCTTGCTGGTAGATTTTGCCGAACCTTTTCCCCCTCTTCTCTCCGAAACAGCACATTTTAACTTCCGCTTCTTCAAGCCTGACACCTCATATGTCACATCTGCTTTGATTGTTTCAAATTTAAATTGGCCCTGTAGTCAGTTTGGCATGTACCAAATTAACCTCAGCAGGGAGCTGCTGTAGAAGTTATAACGCCTAAAGTTTTTCTCTACAGTCCAGGAAGAAAGACTTAAATCATGAATGAGCGCTGCAGTGCAGGGGTAGTGCTTTCTCTATTTTTATGTGCGTGTACACTTGACATGCAGCAAAAAGGGAAAAGGGAAAAAAAAAGCCATGAGAAACAGAAGAAAATCGGAGAAAGATGCATTTAAAATCCAGAAAATAAGACAAATGATTGAATGATTTCGGTTAATGCCTTTAGATGTAACATCCCTGCTTTATTTTCAGAACCACTTAGTGTAAAAATCATTTTAAAAGAGAAACAGCATCTGGTGAAGTGACATCAGCATAGCTTTTTCTCTTTGTTCCGATGCTTTTAGTCTGTTTACTTCAGTATGACTCTAGATTTGTACATCTGCTGTTTACCAGCCACAGACCTCCAGTTCTCCCAGACGCCTCTTGGTCGGCCCGTGCCTTTTGCTACAGCAGGGGATTGTTATAGTGCAGCCAAGTGTCCGCAGGTTTGTCAATTACTATCTCACAGAAATGTTTAAGAAATGTTTTTGTGTGTCTGTGCTATATTTGGAAGTTATGGTGATTATATAAATGAAATCATGTTTCTGAAATACTCTGTGTTCCCAGGGTCAGTTCAGTATTAATCTGATTGGCACTGGCCTTAAAGTGGCTCAGGCCACCAAATGGACATCTCAGGGCAACTATGTTTCCGTTAAAGTCCACAGATCTGAGGTAAGAAGGTTCCAGTACATTTACTGTATATAACGGTTACCTTATCATTTTAATATCATGTGTAACTATACTTCACATGGAATCTTGGAGTATGTCCTCTGAATGTCTATGTTGTGTTTCTTGTCTGATTCACTCAGTAAGAATCCCCGCTGACGGTTATAAAGCGTCTATTCTCAACACATAATGCTGCCCTTTTGCCCACTTTTCCTCGTTTTGTTTGTCTCCATCCGTAGGACGGAACAAGAATCTACGGTCGCTGTGGTGGTTTCTGTGGGAAGTGCATTCCCCAGGCTCACAACGGCCTTCTCCTTCAAGTCCACTGAGAGCCTGGCCTAGACCAAACCCCCTAAATCTATCTTGAAGACAGTAGCCTAGGAACATACAATAAGAGTGATTTGTTGGGTCCTGCTGCGAGTGTGGTGGTGGAGCATCTAACACTCCACAGTGACATCTCCTGTTCCCAGATGGCAGCTAGACAAAGCGCTACACATTGTGCGGTACTACAGAGCCACCGTCAGGTGTTCCATTCAAACTTCTAGCTCTCAAGTTATGTTTGCCTCCCAAAAGTTTTTGCAGTATTTGTGGTTTGGAATCAGGAGTGCTTTTAACATGTTTTCTTTTTCTTTCCTATTGCTTATAATACCGAGGGACATAGAAATTCACAGTCAGAAGGAAAGGAATTAGGTTAACAAATGTATAAGAACAGATTTATCCTTTTTCTTTTCAAGTGAAATATTCTCACCACTAGACAGTCTTCTCTGTGATGTCTGTCTGCTCACAATTTTCAGAATTTCTAGCTGCAGTTAGTGATCGGCCTACAGATTAAAAGGAAACACACTGGATGTATGAGCCGACCAGTGCAATGCTCCTGGGATGAAAAAATGTTTTGTGTGTAAGAAATGATGTTTTATCTGTTTTTTAATCACCAACTGGCTGTTTTCACTACAAGTTAGAGTATTGTAAATATTCTTGTCTGACTCTGCAAGAAAGAGAGAGTACAAATTGTCAAATGGTAAGCCACTAAGTCCTGATACTCATCTAGACCTGCCTCATGTCAGAGGTCAAACTTTAGGACAACATGTCGAGCTTTTAAAACGAAAGGTCAATTTCGTCTTCCTTGTTGTGTGTCCCTTTAGTCCGTCTGCAGTCAGGTATTAAAACAAAGCGACAAACCGCACAACCCCACATTCATAGTGACTCGGACTCTCAGACTTTTCCAGAGAAAACACTTGTGTGGTGAGGCAATAGCTGAACATTTCCCAGTGTTTTAAGTACATGCAGATGTAGAAGTATTCCGTTTTTTGTTTCATCGTGTTTCATGTTCACATTTGTGTGTATTCTTACTCTTCTTTTACAACAAGTTCTCACCTGTTACACCGTGATACAGTATGAGGTGTGAGGTCTCAGCTCACACCCTCCATTGGTCCTGCTGTAGGTACCTGCAACCCCCTACCTCTCACAAACATCTGTATGTGTTGTTATATATTTATGTTTGACCATATTTATTCTGTGTTGACTTCTAGATATGTTATCTGTAATGGTACGAGTGACTACTACCAGCAGAGGAGCCATTATCTGGCATGATTTGTCCAGAGTCTGCTTTGCTAAAAAAAGAAATAGTTTCTGGTGTTGTACAACCACTAACCTTAAATAAGGTTAAATAATCTTGAATGGTGCTTTTTGAAATATTTTGAATTACCTCTAATCTAAAGAAGGAAAATACTGACTTTGGGAGTAACACTGGCAGTGGCAGAGCTTAACTTCTTTCTGAATGACACAATTAAGCTTAGATGTCTCATGAAAAGATGTTTTATCTGATTATAAAGAAGGCCACGGCCCTCATATTAACATAGCTGAAAATGTAGCTGCATGATCGCCAGACATGAGGAAATCTCCTCCTTGAGCAGTAACTCTTCATAAACCGCCCTCACCGTGACCACTACTACAACTAGCATGCTGGTGTGCTGATGTTAAGCTTTAACCAAAGTTAGAAAGTAGATGCAGATTTTTTTTTTTTCCCTCGGACAATGCAGCTTCATTTGATTTATAGAGTAGCCGGAAAATAAAGTCAATGAGCAGCTAGAAAATCATTTGGCTATCATTAAGTTTTATGAGAGCCAATTGTGCTAAGAGGTCTGTATCAGAAATTTAAACTTGATGCACTATGTGCCATTAATTTTGTAGAAATGTAATCCTGTTTTTTGTGTGTTTTTTTTTTTTGTAATAACCATTAAGATTTGTAACTTATGATATATGTGTATTTTTTAATATTCATACTTGAAATGTAACCGTGTGCTAAATATTGAACGGGCATTGGTACTGAATAGAGAAACAGAGTGTTGGTTCGCCATGCTTTATCCAAAGAGGTTTTAAAGAATCATATGTCCATGCAGTTGGAATGTACTTATAGTATGTGTGTATGCAGTCTGCAAGAAATGAATGATCCTGGTGCTATGGTTACTAATCGTACAGTTACTGTATGTCTTGTTATTATACTAATGCTGTAAAGAGAATTAAGAATAAAATGTGCTTTTCAACTAAGTCATAATTAGATTTTTTGTTTGTTTTCCCAACACAACTATCTTGTCAATAATTACCGTACTTCTATTTCGGTAATCTTTTTAGGCACTCTTTGATACGTCAAAAGTAAATGGTTTTAAGATAATTATTATTTTTTCATCCTTAAATACATTTCAACCCCGAATACAGAAAAATTGGAACGCTATGTTAAATGTATATGAAAAAAAAATTGGAATGATTCGCACATTTCATAAATGAATATTTCCTACAAGTTAAAAGACAGAAAATCTATACTATGATTTTAAATAAGACATTTTACTATCTATTGTTTTCATTAAGTACCATTATTCCAAAATTGTTCCACCACATGGTAGCAGTCTTTGCAGATTATTTACTCTTAGTCCGGTTTTACTTGTGGGTGACTCTACCTCTCTAAGGTGCTCTTTTTATACTCAATCACGCTGCTGCCATGTTGCCAATTAACCAAATGAGCAATCATTTTCCTCTGACTGTTTCCTATTGACAGTACTTCCTTTTCCAGCATTTTACTTTCCCTCCCAAATTTTCGTGTGCTGCCAACAAATTCCAAATGAGCTAATATTTCTCACTAAATTGTAAAACGTCTCATTTTCAACATTTGATATGTTTTGTGTCGTATTGTAAATAAAACGTTGGTTTACAAAGCACAGTATTCTTTTACCCACCAATAGGTAAATATTGCTCATTTCATGGCTCACAGCTGGACGCAAGATGTGTCCTTTATAACTGTATCATTGACAGCGCATGGGCCTAGCAGTCAGCATGGTTTCACCCCGCAGATGTGTAACATTCATCTCAGACCACATTTCCCTTTCAGAGTACTAATGATCTCACAAAAACATGCTCATGTGTCAGATTCAAGGTGAGTGGAAATTAATATAAAGGTCTGACACCCAAGTGAGGCAACAACATCCAAGAACTTTTTGAAGTCTTTAAATCTCACACAGACAAAGCAAAAGTCTGACTTCTGCAACAAATAACTCAGGTCTCTCTTATTCATATAAAAGGGCTTCCCTCCACCACAGAGGTGGTTTGATAAGCAAAGGGCAGCAGGTCAGCACCGGCTGGGTGTTGGCACTCGCCAAACTGTGACACCATGTGGTTTCACTTAGTGGTTTCAGGCTGGATTTCCACAACTTGACTTCCAAGAGTTCAGTACCACTTAAGAGTCACATAAACATAGCAAATACCATTCAGAACCATTTCTCGCTAATGTAGTTGTGCTCTTGAGTTCTGAAAACGCCTGAAACTGTCAAGCACCCCATGACTCATCAAACCGTAAAGTCAATTCAGAGAATGAGGTAAGCTCTCTGTAGGCTTTGGAAACTTCACAAAGAGATGTAAAGTGGAGTTTTAATGTCATCAAAATGAGTCCGTATTAAACAGCAGGTACTTCTGAAAAACGAAAACTGTTTATATACAAGCCACTTTTCCAGGGCTCATTGCACAGAGATAGGTTGGACATTAAATGAAAACAGATCCTGAGGTCCTACAACAGTTACTTTGATATCTTGCCAGAAAAACTGCTTTTATTCCTCAAATCTAATCTAAGGATTTGAGCGAGTCCCGTAGCATGACAACGTGCCCAAAAGGCGGTTTTTCCAGGGAAAAGAAGTTGTGATGAGATGCCTCCAGACTCTGCAGGCGAGTTAGAAAACATCTTTGCTGGACTGGTTGTTGTGAGCATAAACCAGGCATCTTTAATGACCTAGCTGGAAAACACAAACTTGCACTGAGAGTCCTCATAAAGACACTAATGATTGATGTTTACCATGGAGCGCATTCTCCTTTGAGGTAACAGCACACACATTCCAGTGTAGTCTGCAGCTGCGACCTGCTGTAAAGGGCATGCATCCAGAAACAACCATGGCACAGAGTGACGCACTCAAGCAACGGGCCTGATGAACTTCAAGCAATCAGCAAGGCACAAAGGTTAATTATGGCTTTTAGAAATATAAAAGAAATATACTCTTATGAAGATTTTCCATATTTTTACAGCTTACAAAGAAAAATAATCTTACAACATCATCTATGAAATAATATTTATGCTAGAGAAAGCGAAACATTTCATGACAGATTTAAAGTTCAGTTAATTAGTGAAACAAGCTCTTAGAGCTTAGCAGCATGACATTGAAAACTCTCTGAAATCCTACACTGAGTAAACAGCGACCCCTGGGGTTCAAAGTATGATATTATACTATATATTACACTTCTGGAGGTGACTGCATAAGAACTTTGTGAAATGCATTGTGAAATCATGCATTTGCAATCACTGGTTTCATGACAGTTTTGAGCTGTAGTCTGATTCAGTTTTAATTCATCCAAATGTGAAGTGGGGACAAAGAGAAAGAAAGAAGTTTCTTATAACCAGAAAGTGAAATTTAAAAGGGCAAATTATTAAATAGTACTAATACTTAAATAAATTGATGGAGGGGTCTGTTTCCCAGCCTAAAATCACCTCATTCAGCTCATCAGCTTTTCATTTACCAAAGATTTTTAACCATTTATTTCTTTAAATCAAGTGTGTGCAGGCAAGACCACGTGGATGGGTAAATCGTTGTCTGTCCCGAAGCTCTTCCGCATGTCCTTGTTGGAAAATGTCATGAGTTTAGAGAAATGACAAGAAAAAAATCACGATGCAATGAGAACCAGACCATAATCATACAAAGGTGTGATGTAGGTCTGCAGCACTGAAACGACAATTAATATATTCAGCAACAATCTAACACAGTGGATGAATATACTGTACATGTAATACAGAAAATAAGCTTTTTTGTGTTTAGTGGGATTATTTATTTGTTTTAACCATGATTATTTGTATTTAATTTTCTGCTGGAAACACTGTTTAGTTCCATTTGAATGGCGCCACATTTGTAAGGAAAAAGCATCTGTGGGATGAGCAGCATCGATGAGTTTATATGGCATTGCATGTATGGGCATTGCATCTATGACAAACTCGCCAAAGCTTCTCTGCTAACGCCAAACATTTGATTCTGTTATTGATTACCTCTGCCAAGGAGGTTATGTTTTAGCCGGCGATTATTTGTTTGTTTGTCTGTTTGTCAGTGTACAAGATTTTGATAAAACCTGCTGAGTGCTTTTCTAGTTCTTCTTTGGGTTTTTTTCTGGATGGGATCATTGAAGTGTGAAGATGCAAAACATACGGGCAATCTAACAGTTTATTCACTGAACAGAGGCATCAGCAATATGTGGAGGAAAAACTAAACACACCTCCTCCTTATCATCTTTGTTACACACTGCTGTGGAATGGCATCCCATTCTTCAACCAGCAGTTTTGTCAACTCAGTCAATGTTATATTGGTCACTCTGGCATGAACAACACACGCTGATTGGTCAATGGGTTTTGTCAGGACTGTTGGAGGCCATTCCTTCTTCTTTACTCCCACAGGTTAGAGGTTGTCTCTGATAACCACCTCTTTGTGGGACAAGTATTGTCTTCTTGGAGGATATTGTTAAAATTGATCTCAGACTGTGCGGTGTGGGGTTCCCACCCGTTGCAGAATCTCTTCTCGAAAACTTTTATTCCCCCAGTGAGAGAGATGCTGCCCCATACAATCACACTGTTATCCTATCAGTGCAGCAATCAGCATAACATTCTCCACACTCATGGTTCAAACTAACCATCCGTCTAATCTGAACTCCACGTCCTGTCAAACCAGCACCTCATTGTCGTTTTATTTATTTTTTAACACTTGCTTTTCTTATATGGGCATTGCAACAGTTTTCTGGGGAGGGTGAACAAAAAGAAGGCTATACCATTATATCTGACAATCATTTTCAGTGTTATAATATTTAGACTGTAGTATTTGCTTCTCTTTCAGTGGATCTGGACTAGGGTGGAAATACGGAGAAGTTTTTTTGCTGCTAAAAATTTGGGCCACCATGTTTTGTGACCAGCAGATGGCAGTAAAGTTACAGGGGTAAACGCACAAGCATGTACCCCAATACTTGGGTCGTTGCACTCTTGCAAAGTGAACTGTATGCAAATAACCAAAGACTGAGATCAATAATTGAGAGTTTTTGTGTTTGGCACACCATGCTTCAAATGAACTTGTGCACGTTCTTACAAGTGTTAAAATGTGTGATATACTGCACCGAATCTTTGAAACCAGCAGTAAACAGAAACCTCCAGTTTCTAAACTCAGCTGTCCTTGAGAAGATTCTTCCAGAGAAAGCTGTTGCAGGAGGAGGTTGTTTATGCAGACCCAAATCCTTGTAAACCTCACTTATATATTCTCAACTCCCCCCTAGCGCTTCTATGCAAGCTCTTTCTCCCACACACATCCTATAGTGGAACAGATGGCCTTAAACAGTATCAGTTTCATCTTTTGATATACCACGTCTGCATCAGAATCTGTTAAAACCACACATGATTTAGCAGCTATCTCCATGGCCAACTGGACTGTCAGACATTGGGGGGTAGGAACTCTTGGCACTTTGCCTCATGGGACATTATAGACTAGTGCTTGACAGGCTGACAGCCCTCACTTTTGAAGGAAATGGTGTCAGCTTTGACTTTAACTGGGTGAGACTGAATGAGGTCACTTTTAGGTATTGTGTTACACTGCTACACTGTCCATTTTGTAACAGCTGCATGCGATGTGTGGGGGACTGCAACCTCGACCCAGAGCTGACCACCTATTCACTGCACAGGGCCCGGGTAATGTGTTGTCAAAAACAAAGTGGGTCCAACTGGACGTGGTATGAAGGGGGGGCAGTTAGTGTTAAACCCCTGGGGTCTCCAAGTATGTGCCAATAGTCCATAAGCACATGTGCTGTGGTGAAAAATGGACTTACATTGTTTGATCCATAAATGTGAGACTCACACTCTTAGCCTCACACTGAGCAGAACGTGCTCAGTGAGGGATTTTTTCTTTCACAGGCATCTTTTATTAATAGAGACCATCTTTTTATTCTGTTTTTGTTATTCTGAAGCCCTCTTTGTAGTTATGATAATATATTTGCTGGTAAAAGAAAGCGAGTTCTTATAGTGATAAAACCCTGCTGATAGTCATTTAGGAAATGCACACATTATGACCAGTGGCAGTGTTTTCGTTGTAGAAAATACTTTCCCATTGTAAAACTTTAGGCTGTTAAGCAGCCTGGAAAACATTGCCCCATGTCAGCGGAGCAGACTGACTGAGACTGGGGCCAGATATAGCATTAGCTGTGAGTTGTGGCTGGTCTGTTGTGTGTGAAACAAACAGGCTGGCCTCTCCTTAACAAGGAAGATGGTGGGGGGTTGGCTAATTATTTCTAACAGCTTAACACTTCAACCAAGAGAGCTTTCTGTATATTTTTACCCAGTGTTGCAGACCACCAGGCTATAGCATGAAACCTACATAATGCCCCTTTTGTTTCTGCATTAGACAATTATGATACCTCTACTGTACTAACACTAGAGGTCATGTAACAAGCATCAAAATTTCAATGAATGTAAAGAGATTTATTCCTCTGTGAAAAAGATGGGACATTCTCCATGTGTTCTGTGACAAATTTAGCAAAGCTAATGAAAAAAAAAACTTTTGTGGTCATGAAGATAGTTTTTTATTTTTTATCTTATTTTTCAAGGTAGTGCAGACAGATGATGTCCATTTTTCCAAATCCAATTCTTCTCCAGCTGCAGCTGGTTTCTGTTCAAAGTAGAGCACTGGCTTAGTTTGAGAGCGCAGAAAGCAGAGACAAGAAGTTCTCCGTCAAAAAAATATCAGTCTCACGAGTAAGAAAAACGAATGACAAACCCCTAGCTATTTCTTTTTATAAAAGATTTTACCAGTTTATCAAAGTTTTACCATATATTGTTTTTTCCCACAACTATCCACAACAAACTGCAATGTAGAGAAAAGTCAAAAGGTGTAAAGTTGGTGGACTGTATTGTTTCTCTTGCATGACACCCTGTTGTAACACCACCACCCTCCCCTCCTGCCTCCTTAGAATTGTTTTGAACATTCAATAACAATGCGATTTTCAACTACATACAAAACATAAGCATGATGCAGTTCGCAAGACAAAAAATTCGGAATGTAACCTTAATGAAAATATTGTTACTTTATGATGCACTTTATGTTCGAACATTTCATATAATGCAAAATGTAGGCACACCATGATTTTGAAAGGCAGACACTAGTATGTCAGGTTTCTAGACAAAAAAGTAATAAATTTACATATTTTCAAGCCACATGGTTATAACATATTCTTTTTAATTCTATTTCACTCATGATCACCCAAAATGGTGGAGTGGAGTTTGATTTTGTTTTTTAAATGGAATATACAATCAATCTGGGCACTTGATAGACATTTCACTCATTCAAATGGTCCCATTTTAAAGATTTTCTGGCTCAGAAATCTGAATGATGTAACTGGGGCTAAAATGATGGAAGCTGAAAGGTCATTGTCTGCACTAAAATGCTCTTACTGCTATGATATGAAAAGCTGGGGTGATTGTGTGAATGAACAGATCCTCACATTCATGGAAGGATCTGAGGGGAAGAGTGCATCAGTATGATCTAACAGCTGTAGGTGAGGACCATTTGGAAGTCATTTATGTGCGGTTCTGCAATGATCTATAACCCTGCATTGACAAGGTTAACTTACTTCAGTCACTCCCCTGAAGCTCCTCTGCACCAGAATCCACCTTTTTCCTGACTAAATGAAAGCTTCTGGTTTCTTGTACCGGAGAGATGTGAGGACTAGCCGTCCCCCATCAAATGAGATACAATTTCTGGACAAGAGAGAGGTGGGAACCTAGATTCTTAAACGCTTGGATTAACATTTCTGCTGCAATTATCTCCTGCTGTGATTATCAATCATTCTTTTTTGGTTTGAGGGTGTAATAGAGTCTAAGAAAGATGCCCATCTTCCAACTAGACATTTATCAAAAAGGCCCTCAAAACCTCTTTAATGTCTTTCATCTTTAAAAATCTCCATCTATCTGTTCCTACATTTAAAAAAAAAAAACAACAGAAAAAACATTACTATCTTAGGCTGAACAGGTCTTTTTGTCTGGGTTGCTTCAGACACACTCAAACATGCTCACAGTCTGTCTCTCTGTCATGCACATTGATAATCAGACACATGTACAGTGTCTCTTAATGTGGCAAGTGGGCCATTCACTTGAGTTTCTCTCATGATGGGGCCACTCAAACGCAGACAAAGCCACTTCACCAGAGCAATACAATTACAATGACAAGCTTTTAAACTCTCCATCTTCCACTTCCCATGCGGAAGACCAACATGCTTTATAACACATAATCTTTACATTTAAATATATTCATTATGTTGGAAGGTGTTTAAAGCAATTCCAAGAACAAGGTGGGAACAAATAGACTGATAATAAGAAAACTGATGGAGTGCTCCTAAAGGGCCTGGACTAAACTGACTACAAAGAGAACTTTATTATGAAAAGTGCTTAATGCACATTTTAGATTTTGCACATATCACAGGGTTTGCAAAGTTTTCCTCCCACAGTATAGATCAGTTGGAGTTGGAGTTAAATAACTGGCCACTCTGCGTTTGAATAGATTTTCTAAGTGACACAGCAAAAATATCAGTCAGTACTGTAATCCATGGCTGTGTTTTTATTTAACAGCTCTGTTCTAACCTGACTTTCTGCAAACCCCTTACACTGCAAACTGATCCAGGTTTTTATGTTTTAACTATAACAAATGTGGCCTCATAGAAGATAAAAGTCTCCAAACCAGTAATTTCACCTCTGGGTGTGCTTCACAAGTGATTAAATTCATGTCTTGGTGGAGGGTTTAAATGGAGTTGTGTAAACAGATGCAGATTAAATAGAAGAAATGGAAGATGGTTTAAAGGGAAACATGAAACAGGTCCTGTGTAGTGAAGGGAGCATTCTTCCCTCCTTTTAGATTCAATGATTCACCATGAATGTCTGCAAAAATTCTCAGATAAGATGATAAAGTGTTTCCTTTTTTTTAACCAAAAAAGGAATTTATCTCCTTTTACCAGAAGTGATATAAAACAGCACATTCTGACTCATAAACCAAGAACAATCAACATGCATTTAAATATTTTTGTTTTTGCCCCATGGTCTTAACATTTCTTGATTTTGACACCTTCTTTCTCATTATTTGAATATGAATCCATAAAAAATGGAAAAAGAGCACTTGGAACCTAGCTTCTGCATGTGGCTCCAGCTAACAGATCATAGCTTGTGCTTATTTCTTTATCAAAGACAGGGCTAGAGGACACCATTAAAGTATTTTCATGTAAAAAGACTTTTACTTAAGTAAACCTCAGATACTTGATCATGTTCTTGATCTGTCCCTGTTTATATTCAGTTGGTTCCTTATAAGGCATGCAACCCAGCTTTTCAGCTCCACCCTGCAAAATGTCAGGCTTTATTTCCTTGTTCATTAAAGGACTATATGAATTTAGACTTTCTGAGTCAGGTGCTCTGCAGAATCAAGGCAGAAATTACCAACCATATCATTGATGGCTGACTTTGCTCATCATATGTCTTTCAACAAATTTGTATAAATCCTATCATCACGAAACTGAAACTAGGTTAAGGGCTTGTTTTTTCTACCAATGGGGCTTTTTAAATTGAATATCATGATTGTGATTAGTATCTTACAACATCTATAGATAAGGAAATCTTTGTTTTGTTCTATATTCATGCTTCTGAGCCATCACATTTTTTAAGATGACAACCTAGAGTGAGTGGCATTCAGAGTGTCATGAAAAAACATTATTCACAAGCTTTTCACATGTAATGTGGCAGCAGGGTTAATTCAGTTTTAGCACTCCATCTGGTACCGCAGCTCAGCGACACATTCCGCCCAGCTGCTTGCAACACATTTTCTGGCACAGAGTAGGCTTCAGCCACCACTTTGACCAGACTGTCTGTCAGCTGCTGTAAGGATAAGACTTACCATAGATGAACTGGCCCAGAAGACGTGTTAGACACACAATAAGATGCATTTCTAATTAGACAAATGTGGTGGTTCGGTGTTGGAAACTCATTTACTGTACTTTTTAGCTACATATGTAT
>JAVQJG010022013.1:0-42674 GCA_036024015.1 Craterocephalus amniculus
GCAGAGTTGTCACCAGTCTCGTCGGTATCAGTGGACTACACCTGCACAACCAACTCTGTGAGAGTGTCATGGTCGCCTGTTTTTGGGGCCGACTCCTACATGGCAACGGCGAAGGGGGAGAATGGCACGCAGATGCAGTGCACGAGCCAAAACCACCAGCTGCCTGATCGCTGGACTGAGCATTGACCAAGAACTTGGTCAATGTCACCTCAGCCTACTTCCAGACTGGTGAGACACAAAAGATACACAAACCCTCAGTGCTTTCTTTCTGCAGCCAGTTGTATAGCTTTTTGAGCAAATAAATGGTTTTCAGAGCTAAAAATCCAAACATCTACATGAACAACAGACATAACTGTATGTATTCCAGCCTTTTCACAACAACATATGCCTGTCTAATAGCTCCTGTCCGCTGCTAGAATAAGCTGCAGTCTGACATTTTTGGCCAATCAGCTGACTCACTGAGCCTTCCTGGAGCCTTAAAGCTGTGATCTCAAACTCTGGTCCCCAGATACCACTGCCCTGCAGGTTTTAGATATCTTCCTGAAAAGGTCGAATACAAACTAAACTTAACTAAACATGTATTCTTGAGGGAAGAGGGATAGTTGAGGGATTTAAAAAACAGTAATCTGGAGTTTTGCAACTATATAGTTTGAATTACAAGACAAAATGCATATTTTATGTAATGATATCCCATTTGGATATTATGCATTCAGTTTGAGAGAACATTAAGACAATAAATAATCATTTGATTCAAACTTTATTCCATTGCATATGTAGGCCTACTGTATATTGATTTGATCTAATAGGTAAACAAAAGCTCAGTTTAAACTAGATAAAATGATAATACTTAAAAAAAAACTCAAATTAAAACCTCTTAAGCAGTATATGTTTAAAGCTCATCAATACGTTTATTTATTTAGAAGAATCTTTTTTTAATGTCTGAATCTGAAAAATATCTATTCAGTATTTCTTAAAATACAGAAAGAAAATATTGTGTCTCTGTAATGATATAAAGGACTGCATTAGATTTTAACGGTGCATCAGATTTTAATGAGTTTAAAAACATTTTTACACTTTTTATACCTTTAAAAATAACTTTTTTGAAAAGCATATATAAGCATTTCTTTTCAGTGAATATCATTACATCCTTAACTTTTGACTTTATCTGTGCTTTCCGTTGTCATAATGTGATAGGCAGGGCGAACTCTGATCATCATCATCACTCGTGTCCCACTTTCCTTTTTTTCAAATATGATGTATGATGTCATTCTTAACCCATTTTCGCGCCCTTGACACGTGAAAACCTTAAAAAGTCTTAGAAAGATCAAATAATGTATAAACTGTATAAATTTACAAGATTATTTTGGTATGTTTTTGTCTATGGAGACATAAAAAATCTGAAACTCTTTGCTGTGTGTTGGATTTTTCTTTCAGGATGTAAAATCTTGTCAGCAATACCTTCAAGTACCTCTTCCATTTTGGTAAAATGGGAAAAATATCCTGAAGCAACCAATTATGTTTTAGACATCCGAAAGAAATATTCTTCAGATACTTCATCGATTATTCTTATCGTTCCCGGGGAAAGGACTGACTACACTGTCAATGGGTTGTCAGCAGGAACGGAGTACAATGTTACGCTCAAAGTCATTAAGTTCTACTTTATGGAGTGTATGAACACAACACTGACATCCACAGGTAAATTCAACCTTCAGATTACTGTACTGGTGGTATAAAGTGAGAACTTTGAGGTTTTTATGTTGTTCTTCTATGATTCATGTGTAAATACTTGCATAAAAGAATAAACATAAAAAGATCTGATGTAAGAAGTTATTGAACAGTCAGTCAGAGCAACATATTTACTTTGAGAAATGTGAAATTCTAGAAACTCTTGTGCTGTGAACGTTTTTTTTCCATTCAAATATATATATATAGAAAAGCATTTTTCATTAATTTGTTATTTAAATGTCTCATAGCTTACGAGAAAACGTGTGTGAATTTGTTTTCACTGTGTAGCGTTGAACTTAAACAATATTAGTAGCAATGCATAAACTCCGATGGACTTGTGATTCATGAGGTAAAAGCTTCAACGCGCTGCTTCATCAGGCTGTGTCCTCCTCCAGATGCATGCTGCCCATCAGGTATCAGGCTGTACAGGCTGGCCAGTAACTCCCTGCGAGTTTACTGGCGCAGCACCAGCAGCAGCCACAGCTCCATCGCAGAAATGGTGGGAGGCAGCAGCAACTACACCTGCACTGCTGCTCCCGGGGAGAACAGCTGTGACGTCGGCAGCATCCAGTGCGGAGACGTCTATCATGTGACAGTAGCCCCGCTCTAAGCAGATGGCAGTAAAGTGATGTTCTGCCCTCAAAGACTCTTCTCAGGTACAACACTTTTTTTTAAATCATCTTTTACACCATCAGGGAAAAGTTTAATGAACAAACGTGTTTTCATTATGAATAAACTTGATGCTGGAATAAAACAAAGCATTAAATAGTGTAAACATTACACTATTTTTGTATTTGTGCTCTTTTAGTCGCATGCTCAGGCAGCAACGTTGGAACAGGTGAGTGTATCATCTCACATAAATGTGAGGATTTCTAAAGAAATCTCACTTTGTAAATCTCATATTAACCAAATGATTTATGATGTATGATTTATTGTGATTGATCCAATGTCACTTCACTCTCTTGTCTTGTAGTCATTTACAGAGGGAAGAGAAGGGTCGACTAGCACACAGTAAGTTTGATCTTATAATTGGAGTGGGCTGCATGGTAAACTGCATCATCACCTCCCAGCTGGAACAATTCTGATTCAAATCTCAGATACTGGACTGGACCCACAGATGGGTTCTCACTGCATCCTGATCACTTTAACTAAGTTATGTTGGTTTTGTTTTGTTATGTTAATTTTCTTTGCTTCGTAATGTTAAGGTTTTGTCAGTTTCTTTGTATATAATTGTTGTATTTATCTATTTATTTCTTTTTTCTTTTGTCAAGAATGAGAGGGTACTGCAAAATACCAAGTCAAATTCCTTGTATGTGTTTACGTACCTGGCCATAAAGCTGATTCTGATTCTGATTCTGATTCTGATTCTGATTTTGTTCAGACCAAGACAGCCCATTGGTCACATGACAAGTTACTGAGACATTGACATTTTATGTTGTGGTATATCCACCACTGTTGTTAGCTTTCATTAATTGTTTGAGATGGATGAATTATGATTGTATGACTCTTCCTAAATGCCCCGAATTTATGATGTAATATTAAAGCAGCAAAAACTTTTTACATTCTCTATAAATTCCACATGAAAGAAAAACATGTCTAACTTTTTGTGTGAAGTGTATTTACTCGGTCCAGGTGGATTTACTGTAAAGGATGGTTGTCTGAAAGCTGACTTATCTCAGTCTGTTCAGGTATAAACTGGACTGGAATAATGAGATTATGCTGATGGTGTACTGTATTAGGGAGCTTAAATGCTAGACTGTGATGAATATAACTGTGATATTAATATGTAAAAATTAGTTGTGTGCAAATTAGGTTGAACACCGGCTCTAGAAAATTATTATTCATCAGGGGGAAAAACAACCATAAAACATCTTCATCCTCTCAAAGGATATAGAAGAGATCATACCATAAAGATTTGAGCTGGAGATCGGTCCCTCCCGCGAGCAGGTGATTCCTCCACACCTGGACGGTATCGTGTCCGTACCTGGACTGAGCTCTTTGCCTCATCTTAGTGGCTATATCCTTCTCTATCGTACTCTCCACCCCTTCAACCGAATCGTCTACGCAGTCGTACAAATGCCTGCCGCATGCCCACATGAGCGAGGTGGTGGAGCTCCACGCCAGGGAGATGCGTTCAAACACGGTGAAGTCAGTCATGACGCGATTGACGGCGGACACCACCACCATGCGGTTCTGAGACGAGGGGTGCCAGGCGAAGCTGCCGATCTGGCTTTCACAGGGCTGCACGCTTCGCTCGATGATGGTGGGCTCCGTCTCGTCGCCGATGGGCGTGGGAGCGTGCTGCATGTCATACAGGCGGATGATGTTGCTGTCGCGGGTCAGAGTGGCCAGCAGGCCGGTACGAGTTGGACACCACGCCACCTGATGTCGAGAAAGGAAAATTATCATTATTATTATTATTAGGAACCACTCAGAAAATTAGAATATGCTGGAAAAGTTGTTTTATTCAGGCACATAAAAGGTGAAACAATACATTTTATGTAGTAAGTACAGATGCAGGATTTTACTTTCAGAGGCCTGATATTTTTGTATTTAAAATTCATTTTTTAAGGATTTCTAATTTTCTGGAGGTACAAATCATGATCAGCAAAATCTAAACAGATAAAAGCTGAAATATTTTTATTTGCATACTGTTTGTCAATATGTTAATTTCATCTTTGGAGTGAAGTGACAGAATTCAGGGACTTTTTCAGGATATTCCAATTTCCCGAGTACTACCTATAACTTAACATCAAAGATGAAATGTACAAATGATAGACAAATAGTATGCAGATTCATATATTTCAGCTTTTATTTATTTAGATTTTGCTGATTAGGATTTGCAGCTTCAGAAAACCTCAAATTAAATAAATGGATTTTAAATACAAAGATGTCAGGCCTCCGAAAGTAGAATCTTGGATCTGTTCAAAGTACATAAAATGTATTGGTTTCACCTTTTATGCCCAGGAATAAAACAATTTTTCCAGCATATTCTAATTTTCTGAGGAGTACCTGTACTCTGACGGATGAAAAAGAAGCTTCACTGTACCTTAGTGAGCGGTTTGGGTTGCTCCGTGAGAGTAAGCACCGGCTTCTCAAACTTCCTCAGGTCCCAAATGGCCACCTGACCCTCGAAAAAGGAGGCTACACGGTCAGGGAAGTGTGGGTCTACTGTCACCCCCTGGATGGCCTTGGTGTTGACGAATGTTTTCTGGCTTGTGTTCCTCAGGTCAAATATTGCGAGGTTCCTGTGCATGCCAGCTAACAGCAGCTTGGGGTCACGAAGCAGCCAGCAGAGGGACAGACACGCATCGTTCTGGCCTAACTCGTACAACGGCTTGGTCACTACCGTGCTCAAGTCCATATCCACAGATGAGAGACGAATTTTCTCCGCGGCTACACCGGTCTCTGGGGCAAACTTACTGCTGATGTCCCATATAAGCACAGAGAAATCTGCTCTGTGCTTGTCCAGCCCAGCAGCCAGTAAGTTGCTGTCCACGGGGTTCCAGGCCAAAGTGTTGCACTGACGGGCGTGTTTTGGGATAAATTCTTTCCCCATCATTTCTTTGCAGGCAGAGTTGTGGTTCTGGCCCAAGCTGGTGAGCACGACTCTGCCGTTTGCCTGGCCCACAGCGAGTAAACACTCAGGCTCGTGCTTCGGGTACCAGGCCACACATTTCATGTACGGAGTGTCAGAGTTAATGGCTAGTAACGTAGCAGTAGTTTCTTCTGAGAGCGATAGAGTGCCAGGCTTAGATTCTGCGCCTCCCACAGGTCCGATACGGTACAGCCCCAATTCAGAGTCACAGATGACATAGCGGTCCGGGTGGTGGGGAGACCACAGGATGTCTGGCTTTGAGCCACTCATGATTCTAAGTCAAATATAAGGGTTTCAAGGATGTTTGCCTTCTACAACCTGGAAAATATGAGATAATCACAGACATGAGCACATGAATGAAAAGCGAAAACTCTGTCAAATCTTATATTTCAATTAATCAAAGGTGTTAATGGTTGGAAACTAGTTTACTAATGTTTGCTTTTAGATTGTTTGGCAATAACAACAGCATCAAAAACGTTCTTAGCATCCCCTAAAAGTTTTTTGCACCCGTCTGCTGGCAACTTTTGTCAGCAACAAACTTCAGATTCTGTCCAAATGAACTGAACAGGACTCTGTTGAGGTCTCACTTTTGGCCAATTTAACAAATTTTTTTTCTTTTGAACCTTTATTTTGGTTGTCTTTTATCACAGTGTGTTCAAAAATTGTCTTTATGTTAAAAAAAATGTGATTTTACACACTGTTTTGGCGCACTGAGCCAGCGAAGCCTCCTCATCGCTAAGATTAATCTTTATTTTACCGTCAGTCCCATACATCTCTGCTTTGGTGCCATCTTGTCTTTGTTAATGAAAGCTAGAAAACAAAAAGCTTAATGTTATGCAGTAAAACAATAATTAACCAGAGGCAAGTGTTGTTTTATTCTGCTTGTGAATGTAGCTTAAATTCAAATTAGATCAGTAAATTACTCTACATTTCTATACTTTAAATGAAAGTTTGTGATTAGTTCATATTCTTGATATCAATGTTTTTCAGATTACACATATGAATTCAAGACCCTGGATGTAAAAGAACATAAACATATTTCAGTCCTGTCAAGAACTGTATAATCCACATTGCTCCATTGCCGCACACAACAGTGAAAGCTCACCTCTATGTCAAAGTTATGTCACCGTGTAAATATGCGAAGCTATTAGTGCAGATCAATACAAGTGCGGTTTATTTCAACTGAGAAATTATGAACACGGTGCTTTTTAGCTGTCAGGTGTCGTTTAATAGAAGCGCGATGTATGCCAAAATATGATGTAAATTTTCTAAACTGTCAATATCACAGCAATCAATTAAAACAGGGTTTGAAGTTTGTTGACATGCTAACTTCCCTAGGCTAATGCTAATGTGTGCAAGATAAACGAAGCGCCTTTTATTCTTCACTTCTCTACTCACTGATCGAAAATATTGGTTAGCACGTGACAATTTTACCAGGAAGACTGTACTTACACACAGCAAGTTGATACGAGCGAACGACAGAGGATTTGACATACACATGTCGCACGGGGGCAACTTGAAGCCCCACAGATATGTTGTGTGTTACATCAAAACATGTCCGGAGTGTTGGAAGTGTCAGCGATGTAAAGTTCCGCTACGTTGGATTTAGGGGTGTTTCTCCGCTAGAGGGTGCCACAAACAAGGGAATAAAATAATGGGGGGAAAAATAACAAATAGTGTCATAAAGTTTTTAATAAAATAAATTCGATTAGCGCTGTCGGATTGTCGTAGTAGTAGGCTAGTAGTAGTAGTAGTAGTAGTAGTAGTAGTAGTAGTAGTAGTAGTAGTAGTAGTAGTAGTAAATTTTATTCAAGACACACAGGAGGGTCCATTTCAACAACAATTTATACAACAATGCATAAATCTTTAACTTGATTTTAAAATAACTACACTGTTTATGGGATTTTAGCATTCACTTTCTACATATAATCTTAGAGAATTTGTGCATGTGCACAAGCTTAGGTTTAATTTCTGTGGTTTGTTCTAAGTTTTCATTATCAGTTTGTGTAACACTAAAATGAACATAAATCTATGTGATAAAAGAAAGTATTTGATTTTTTTCATCAGCTGCATTTAAAATATATATATTTTAGTTACACACACCTCAGACACAAATTATCAAAGTAATGATTTACAATTAAATCCTTTCAATGAAATCTGAATGATTGAAATATAAAAACAACAGAAGAACAATAAATATCTAAAAGGACACAAACGCATAAATAAAAACAGGAAATAGGGCTACTTATTCAGTAGAGTCAGGGCAACAGGGATTTAAAAAATGCTTATCGTTGGGGAAGATGCTGTTTTAGTGTTTAGTGTCTATTTATTGTGTATTTGTTTTTTATTTTTTCAAGACTTGCAACACCCTGCGACTGCACAAACATACCCTAAAAGGATTTAGTTAGGGTAAATAATCAAATCACTTCTGCCAAGGCTGAGTGAACAGGTAGGATTTCCCCAACTTGTGCACACTCCATATACCCCACCTGACTTCTTCCTTGTCCATCCCAGCAGACATCCAAACAGAGAGAGGAAAGACAGACACAAAGCCTCATCTATCTCTCCTTGATGATGTGGGCGTCATTTGAGGATTTAAAGGTGCAGTATGTAAAAAAATCAAAGGTCAATGACAGAAAATTTTCATGTATCATTTAAAAACTTTTTTGTTGGTACTTGATCATTCTACTAAAGTAACTATTGTTTTAATTCCCTCAGAATTATTAACTTATACCTTCTTGTCCACTCACAATTAAAAACATGGAATGTCAGGTAGAGTTTTTGGTCACTATGCCACCATCCATCTGGAACTGTGCTTGGAATTTAAAGTAGATGCACTGCCTGTTCTTACCACCACATGTCAGTCATTCTTACATGGTGTGCCTTTAAGGACTTAAACTATCAGTAGTGCTGATGGTAGAGAAAAATAGTGGAGAAAAAATGTCATATTTGGTTTTCAGCGAGTCTATTCATAGACTACACTTCAATTCAGCTACTCAAGATCTTTTTATTGGAGCTCTGAATAAATTATACACAATGCTTAAGGAATATCTCAGTATCCATGTTACTAAGCTTTAAGAGCCACATGATTAATTCTTACAATTACAATTTATCTACGTCTGCCAAACTCTGAAAATGGCTTACTTTTACTGTCATAACTACCGAGTCATATAGGTTCTGTCCCTTCCTCTACGTCAGCAGGCGTCTGTTTAGTGCAAGTTGTGTCCATCCTTCTACACTTGATCTTTGCCCATTATTAGGGCAGCATCCGGTACTTTCAGTCCACTGAATTTTAGCTTAAATTTCAGTAAGAACGCACAAGTTTGAAAGGGTGCCAACTGAATTCAGACACAAGTATCTAGTCCACCACTGCCACCAGCAGGAAGTAAGCCAGAAACGAAGCCATTGATCCATAAGACCACATCAAATACCACTTACTGTGCATCAAAACAACCAACTAATCTGTATATGGACCTTTTTGAACTAAATATATTTTCACTTGGTGATCCTGATTATTACAGTATATATATATATGCTATATTTCTCATTTCTTTTAATGTGACCACAGTTATAATTAGCAGTGTAGCTATGTGAGAACGTGTGTTAAAGATAACATCATTTCCTCTCTTACCAGATGCCCCCCTCTGATAGTCTTACCGCCCTTTTAAAAAAGTCTAGCTCCGCCACTGCGCAAGTCCCAGTATTGCTTCACGTGCTGCTGACATGCCGCCATATCAGTTTATTGTTGAAGATAATAGTCCATACTTGAACCGAACATTTCCTACTATTTTATTTGTTCCATGCAGGCACCAATTCAATTGAACAAGTTAGATTAATGAATAGAGCAGCTCGGGTAATTAGAAATAAATCAACCACTTTTTTTTGTTTTCTCTTGCTCTATTTTATTTGTCTCACTCTCTCACATGTACACACAGCTACATAAAAACAACAATTTCTTTAAAACCACCAGAATATGTATGCAGTCAGTGCGGATGCAAAAATCCGCAAAAAACGTCTCTGTTCGGGTATTTTGTGTTGTTTTTGTTTTGTTTTTAATTATTGCTGTAATTATTTGTAGAGGCTAGCCCTGTGTAAACGCTTGTACTAACGTCTGTGGTAACAGGCCCGGCAAAATTTACTGTGGCCCGTCCAAATGTGCAAAGCTGGCGCTGTGCCTGGCGCATCAGCTCATCCGAGGCTGCTGAGTTGATCTCAGTCTGGTTTATAGAGACCCGACCCGCCGGGCTGCGGCGAAATGCTTCCCAAAGACCCTCAGCTGAATGGACTGGCAGCAGCTAGATGAGGTAAGCCATGACTTTTCTCTGGGTTTCAACAGGCTGGTTTTTGCAGGTTTGTGTCTAGATTTTTTCTGGATTCATCTGAGTTTCAGGCGGATTTACAGCTATAATGGTAGAAGCACAATATGTTATCACCGTTTAATTTCAGCGTTTAAAACCTGGCATTTCTCACATGCACATTATGCTTGTTTTTACATATTTGGACATTTTTGGTACTCTATTGATAAGTTGTTTTTTGTAAATAAAGGGAATCAAAGTTAAAATAATGTATTAATCCTGCAGTTTCACAGATTTCTGTTATCAGCATTTGATAAAGCATTTGATAGATTCTTTTTTTGTTTTTTGGGGGGTCTGCTTCCATGGCTACAGGTAGGATGGAAATGTTGCTGAGGAGAAACCTGAGCAGGAGATTTGGGTTGTGCCTTCTGCTGTTGGCCTTCTTATGTGAGGCCTCGGGCCAGAGAAGAAAGTCTTCACGCAAGAACTACAGGCTGCGTGATGACGGGGGAAATGGTATTCTTAAGAAGTCTCAACATGTTGGCAGTAAGAGTCAGTCACTGGAATAGAAGACACACACACATGATGGGGTAGATTATCCATTGTTGAATCAGAAAAATAAAAATTTCTCGATAGCATACAGAAAGTCCTGAAGGGAAGCAGTATTTGCCTTTAGTGTAAATTATGCACTCAGTGCTGATTTTATAAATTTAAACCAAAAATATAGATAATCCCACTTGTATTTTCAAAATTCTTCCCATTAGCCAAACTTTTACTAACCCTGCGTCTAACATTGTGTGGCTTTCCTGGGTATCTCAGACCCCTAAGGGCTTGGACTGCAGCTCCAGTGGTATCAGACACCAAGACATTTGTGGCAATTCTTGTATGTCCTGTAAGTTGTGATTTGGGGGCCTCCATGGATCAGACTTGTTTTTCCAGCACATCCCAGAGATGATTGAGATCTGAGGACCATTGAGGCCAAGTCAACACTTTGAAGTCTTTGTCATCCTGTTCCAACTGTTGTGAGCAATTTTTGCAGTGTGACAGGGCACATTATCCGGACGAAAGAGTGTACTGCCATCTAGGAATACTGTTGCTGTGAAAGTGTGCATGTGCTGTGTGACAAATTAGGTATGAGCTGCATGAATGCCAGGGCCCAAGGTGACCGAGCAGACCTTTTTAGACAATCATAATGTCCTTTGAGTCACCTTCATTCATTGCTCCAGTGTCTACTTCTAATTCTGATATGCTAATTAGGAGGTGAACAATGTCACACAAGGCCTGCATCTCCTTTAATGGATTGGGGTCAACAGTGGATGCAGTCTGCTTCCTTGGCTAGGCTATTTGTTATGAATTGGCCTTTATGAATACTGACTGATAACAGATTGGCTCAAACTGATTGGGAAGTGCCTTGAGATGTCATTGTTGTGAATTGGTGCTATAAATAAAGCTGAAGGGAATTGAACTGAAATATTATGGCATTAATGTTATTTCTTTCGGTTGTTAGCAGTTTCAATGTTGTGGCTGATCCCTTTATATCACCATAAGTTGTGAATTGCGCTGATGTAATCAGTTCTAACCCCATGAATGAGATAAGAGGCAAATCTTCCAAAATGCAAAGATTTTCAACTTGGTTGAATCTATTTTTTTGTTTTTTAGATTTATTTAGATTTTCTTAAATTTCAACAAGAAAGAAGGGATTGCACATTTGACTTAAAGTTATGAGGTCAAGTTATCATGCAAATTCATTTAGAAAAGAAAAATGTAAAGAAACCTAATTCCTTGTCCTGCAGGTCTGACATGTTCACTGGAAGTGGCCTTTGTCCTGGACAGCTCTGAGAGTGCAAAAGTCGTCTTGTTTGAGCAGCAGAAGGCGTTTGTGTTGAGCTTTAGCACCCGCCTCTCTATGCTGCAAGTGGGCTCCATGCCGCAGGTGGACTGGGCGCTCAAGGTCCGAATGGCTGCCCTTCAGTTCAGCAGCTCCGTCTCCATGGAGCACAGGTTCTCAGACTGGACAGACCTGGATTCATTCCACAGTAAAGTCAGCACCATGAACTACATCGGCCACGGCACCTACACCACGTACGCCATCACCAACGCCACACAGCTGCTGGTGCAGGAGACACCCAAGGACAGTGTCAGGATTGCAGTGCTGATGACTGATGGAGTCGATCATCCGCGTAACCCCGATGTGCTAGCTTCCGCCGCCGAGGCCAAAGGCCATGGCATCAAATTCTTTGCTGTTGGGTTATCAGATATCGCCCAGCAGAGTCAGAATACCGCCAAGCTGCGTGCCATCGCCAGCACACCAGCTCAGCAGTTTGTACAAAGTCTTCAGGACCCTCAACTGGAAGAGAAGTTGCTCAGAGAGATGGTAAGAGGGTACCTGCGCATCCTGACACAAGTTACATAATCTT
Source organism: Craterocephalus amniculus (assembly GCA_036024015.1). Lineage (NCBI taxonomy): Eukaryota > Metazoa > Chordata > Actinopteri > Atheriniformes > Atherinidae > Craterocephalus > Craterocephalus amniculus. The sequence continues at coordinate 12,036 of JAVQJG010022013.1, forward strand.
TTCTTTGTGGTGCACCAAAGTTTATCAAAGTTTCATCCACCAGACCCATGAGGTCCATGGGGTGCTAATGCTCCAAGAGAGCATTAGCAAACTATTTGTGTTGTCTACAGTCATGAAACTTGGAAGCTTGTTTATGTTCCCATATTTAATATCACATCAAACAAATAATTGCTATGAATTTTCATGCTTTGAAATAGGGATGTCACAATTCTACATTTTCCATCCATCCATTTTCTGAACCGCTTAATCCAAGTGGGTCGTGGGTGTGCTGGAGCCTATCCCAGCTGTCAAGGGGAGAGAGGCGGGGTACACCCTGGACAGGTCGCCAGTCTGTCGCAGGGCCGACATGGAGAGACAGACAACCACTCACACACACACTCACTCCTAGGGAGAATTTAGACATGCATGTCTTTGGAAGCCGGAGTACCCGGTGAGAATCCACGCATACACGGGGAGAACATGCAAACATGCAAACTCCTCACAGGAAGGCCACAGTGTCAAACCCCTCAGCCAGACCAACTTGGGACTTGAACCCGCGGCCTTCTCACTGTGAGGCCGCAGTGCTAACCACTACACCATTCTGCAATATCACCCTGCCCTAACACTATAAATGTGTAAAACTCACAAGAACACTCCTTGTAGGTTTTTAAGTTTTAATGGGGGCTGTCAAAATGAACACATTAATGTAAAGCTAATAAGCAGCATGAGACAGTATTGCTGTGTGATCCCATGCTGTTTACGATTGCATGAGGTAATACTGGTGCCATATCAAAAATCTGAACTTGGCATCATCCAAACGAGCTGATTTTGGGTTAGTAGATGCTTAGTTACAGCTGTGAACTGAAACTACCAAAAACCACTTTATCCTCCTTAATTATGCATTAAATACTAGGATTAGTTGTGAGATTAAGTAATCATAGCATCTCTACTCTGAATAACACACTTTCTAACATAAAGACTCTCAAAAACTGGGATGTGATATGAATCTGAATTGGACTGTGTTCCTTTTAAATGTTTTCCTTTTGGTTTTGGTTGTTTTAGTACTCGTCTAAAACAAATAAGTTGTTTTGTGTTTCATATAGTAGTTTTAGTGCTACTACAACTACAGTCATGTAGTAGCAGTTGTGCAAAGCAAGAGACATTTGTAAGTTCTACAGTTTGACAGTTTTACTAGTGTTTTCTTAAAGCAGCACCACATAATTTTTCAACTTTTAAAACTGTGCTTGTGACTTGCGTTGATGGCACAGTGATATTTATCATGAATATTCCTGGAGGAAAATGTGCAATGTGTCAGATTCAGAAAAGTAACACAAAAGAGAAAATCTGAGGGAGAGATGAAAAGAAAAAGCCAAAGGGATAGAGGAAGACATAAGGTTAGAGTCAAAAGTGGACTCACTTTTACTGGTTGAAGAAAGCTCAGAGAAGAGACAGGATGCAAGAAACGCCAAGTTAACATTTGTTAGGGGGGCATCAGTACGAAAATCTGCTAAACATCAGTAGTGGAGGCTTTAATAAGGCACAACATCCACCAGCGTAGGTAGGTGGCGCTATTATGCACTTTGCTTTCAGCCTTTTTAAATAATGAATGCAGATTTGAGTTTAATAAAGCTTTTAATGTCAGGTGAGTTGAAGGGGGTAAACATCTTTTTTTATTGTATTACTCCTTTCAGTGACTGTTTTCCAAAGGAAGTTATTAGCTTAGCCCAACCAAGGGAGTGACAAAGTTTTGTCATAAAATGTGTTCACATGTATCCAAGGCAACCAGCAAAATGATGTCCATGAGAGGCCTTCAGTGTGACAGTTGCATTGTAAAAAAGATTTTTTAGCCCTGACTGTGACCGTTTTCCTCACCTTATCACCACCTAAACACTACCAGAAGGTGACTCAAAGTGTTTTTAGCTACTGTAGGTCAAAGAAACAGTAAACACTGGGGTGTTTGCTCAGGTTTGTACTCATCGATCAGAAACCTGCAGCTTTGGGTGCTTCAGTTCCTTCTTGTTATTTAGGTGTGCATGTGGCTGATTATTGATTATAACTTGGTTGTAGCTCTGAACAGATATGTTTATCTGTAATTGTTTTGGCCCTGTGTTGGTCTGGTGACCCTTATAGAGTCGACCCCGCCTGCTGAACAGGCTTCAGCCACCCTGACTCTAACAGTAAAATATTCATACTCAGGTGGAGGCTAATCAAGTCAAGAGAAAATAACATATTATTTTCCCTGTTAGTAGAGATGCTGTCATCCGTATCTGACCATTTTGTGTTTTTTTTTAATCCAGGGTGCAGTTGCCCTTGAAGAGGTAAGTCTTTATATGGACTTCTACATTTTAGTTTTCTTGTGAACAATTTCCCTGACTTCGATTTCCCCTCTGTTAGTGTCCGCAGGCTCAGGTGTGTCTGTGTGAAAAAGGAGAAAAAGGACCTCCAGGAAATCCTGTGAGTTAAAAAACAACAACAAACAAACAAAAAAAGAAAACCAAGCATTTTGATCTTTGTGGGACAGTTATTGTGTTTGGTGTTGCTCAGTATTTCTGCTCTGTTTGCAGGGTGGAAGAGGAGACCCAGGGGACAGAGGCCCGCCTGGCCTGAAAGGAACAAGGGTTCGTCACAATACAAAGAAAGTTTTCTAAGATGTTTTAGAGTCCACTGTCATGAGGCTCAGTGTAAGTTGTCTTCTTTCCAAAGGGCGAGCCTGGCTTGGATGGTCAGCCCGGAAGTGACGGTCCTCGGGTAAAAATGATCCCTCTTTTCTTATAACTATTAAACCGCCTCCTCTCTACATGAGATACTGACTCTGAACCTTTTCTAGGGCCGTCCAGGTTACAAGGGCAGCAAGGTGAGTGTGCAGCTCCAGCATCTATTATTCATTATGAGAAAAGAAAAAAAAAAGAAAGACAAAACAAAACATATGTGGATTTGTTTGGTCATGCAGGGGGAGCGAGGAGAGTGTGGTGCTCCGGGAGAGAAGGGTGACATTGTACGGTCATTATTCATTTAAACATTTCAATAAATGTCTCACACACACAAACACACACTGTGTCCTCGTGATGAGTCAAGTGTTATCTTGCAGGGACCTGAGGGACCTCCAGGCCCACAAGGACCAAAGGGAGAAGAGGTAATGAATCAGTGACCATTATGAATCTTGGTTTGAACGTTTTTACATGATGAGTAATCCTCCCTTGTTATATTTGACTTGGAGTGAAATGCAACCTCAATTCCAAGCAGGTTGGGACACTTGTGAAATGTAAATAAAAAGATAATGCAGTTGAGTGTGAATCTCAGAAACCCAATTTTCACTCCCATCAGAACACAAACCACATATCAGATGTTGAAACTGAGAAATTTTAGCAGTTCATGGCTAACATTAACGTTATATTGAATTTGATGGCATCCACACGTTTATTATGGTTCAAGGGTGATGTTCACTGCTCTTCTCCTGTGAATCCATTCTATTGTGATGGATTGCCACCATTGTTCTGTTGAAATGTGCAAGACCTTCCCTGAAAGAGACGTTGCGTGGATGGCAGCAGATGTTGCTCTAAAACAGGAGTGGGGAACGTCCACAAGGTCTGCATTCCTGCAGGTTTTCCATCCATCCCTCCTTCAACACCTGATTCAAATCAAATAGATTCAACAACCAATCACAGTGGCTTATTCATCTGAATCAGGTATGTTGGAGCTGGAATGGATGGAAAATTCGCAGGATGAGGGCCAAGGTTCCCCACCCCTGCTCTAAAACCTCCATGTATTTTTCAGCATTGATGGAGCTTCACACATGTGGAAGCTGCCCCGCCATAGACACGAATGCCATCTCCCATGCTGGGTTTTAAACTGTCCACTGATAACAAGCTGGCTGGGCTCTCTCGTCTTTAGTCTGCAGGACGCAGTGTGCATGATTTTCAGAAAGAATTTAACATTTTGATCCATCTGACTACATATCCGTTTTCCCCTTTGCCTCCATTTTAAATGAGCTTTGGTCGAGAAAATACTTTAGCATTTCTGGATCACGTCCACATCTGGTTTTGTTGTTGCGTGATAGAGCCTTAACTGCATTTGTGGATTCCTGGGTGAACTGTGTTCACAGACAGTGATTTCTGGAAGAGTGCCCAAACGCACGTAGTGGTTTCCAGCAGAGAATCATGTCTGATGTTAACCAGCATTTCATTTCGTCCCATGCACATAGAGATTCCACCTGATTCTATTAATCTTTTAAGAATATAGATGGTGGGATCCCTTCAAAGTATTTTCAATGTTTCGCTGAACATTTTCCTGAAATTTTTCGATGCAGTTCGTCTGAGAGGCTCTGCATCTCTGAAATGCTCCTTCTATTCCCAGTTATGTTACTGACCTGTTGCAAATTAATCTAATGAGTCAAATGTTCCTCCAGCTGTTTTTAAATTACTTTTCCCCTGTTACATTTTCTTCAGATATGCTGCTTCAAAAAAACTCAAAATCACGTAAAATGTCTCAGCTTCAGCATCTGATATGTTGTTGTTCATGTTCCACTGAGAAGAAACTGTGGATTTAAGAGATTTACAAATTGCATTCCGGTTTTATTTATATTTTACACAGGATTGTCGCTTTGTTTGCAATTGAAGTTGCATTCAGAGGTCCGAGGACAGGCTCATAAATCTTAAACTAATCCAGTGATTTTAATTCTGATGAAGAATTCTAATAAATTTTCATTACAACATACAGACTGAACTTTCTTTTAATATGTAAGGATATAATTCTTGCATCCCCTCTCCTCCTTTACACCTCTGAAAATACAGTCTGCTGGCTGCCAGTCACATTAATGTACAGACATCAAGATTTGTTAACATCAGAGAGACTGTTCTCTCTCCAAAATGAAAAAAAGTGGAAGTGGAATTCGCCTTTTATTCATCTCTGCACTAATGGAATGTGAAAATTGGATTATGGGTAATCCTGGCACCAAAGTTGTGAATCCAGGCTTGCAGGATATTATTCTTTTGCAAGAACAGAGGTTTTGTGGTGGGATTAGCGTGGAGACCTGGCTGCCACTCTTCCTCCTCTGTTCTACTGGCACAGTGTCAATTTAACCTTGTTATTCTTCGAACGAGGCCTGAGAATCGAATGGAATGAAAACTGCGAATGTTGACATTAATCCCGTTGTAGCCTCTGTAGTCATACAACATGATTTTCACCTAATGACCATTTTTATTTATTTTTCTTTGTTTGTTTAACTGGTAAAGTGTAAATTATTGAACTTCAGTGCCAAAAGGTTTTATGTAACCATGCAGGATTGTAGGAGAGATTGCTTATTTCCATCCGCAGTCTAAAATTTCCCTGATGATGATGACTAACATTTGTGTGCTGCTGTTGTTTTTCAGGGTGAAATGGGCCCAATAGGAGACATAGGTCCTGAAGGGCCAATGGGACCAAAAGTAAGTCCATCACAGGCTTAGAAATGCTGCAAGTTGTTTTCGTTCATCAAATTTCCTGGTATTTATATTCTGCACATTTCCAACCAAAACGGTTTGTTTGTTGGATTTTGTATTTTCAAGTACAAAGACACACGCCTATAAACAGTATGGGCAAATGTTGCTATCTTTTGGAGGAAAAATCACTTTTCTAAAATGATAGATTTATGTGCGTTTAAGAGCCTCTATCAAAGACAAAATAATGATCTAGGAGTTCAATAGTAAGGTGGCCCTGAGTAATTAACTCCTAAATAAATGGTTCATATGGCAGAAAGTCTACCAGGAAGAAGAGAGAGGAGGAACCAAGATTGCATATACTGCTGATAGACTGAAGAAACGGCTGAAATCCATTAGAAAATCCCTTTATTAGCTAAAATACTTGGTCTGAAAGGCAGGTTTCCAGTGGCTATTCCACAGCGGACAGGACCGCAGATTCAGGCTGTGGAAGGAAGCAGCTGAGACAATCCAGTTACAGCAGACATGGAGCACAACAACCAAGCATACAGGAACATGTGTGCTGTGTTTGGATGGAAGTGTAAGATTCCTCTAAAGACGATGGAGAGCGACAGAACTGGTGATTAACAGAAGAAGACTGCAGTAGGGAGATATAGTGACCCAAAATAACAACAACAGGTTAGAAAATACTAAAGACCGATAGCAAGAGGAAGCAGAAAAGATGTGAAAAGTGAGATCAGACATGTTGGTAACGGGATCATTGGGGGGGTGGGCTTGACCTTATTGTTGTCAGTAAAAAGGGGGCCATGCAGAAAAAGTTTGGGAACCACTGGGGAAGATTTTGGTGAAAACAGTCGCTCCTACTTTCTGCTTCCTGGGCTGTTAAACCCCGCTTCTTTAATCTTCTTACGTACTCAGCTTCATCCTCTTTAAGATGCACAAGCTCAAGAAAGACGTGATGAAGATTTCTGTTTTTCTACTAATGATTTTTAAGGCTCTGCATTTGTCTTTCCACTTGGTTGTGTTTGACTGAAACAAAGCTCTGAACTGTTCACTTACAACAGGGAGACAGAGGACCTAGCGGTGCACCTGGACCACCTGGAGACTTTGGAATTGGATTCCCAGGCGCCAAGGTGACTCAATTATATCGTCACGACAGTAAAAGCATCCCTTACACTCATAATTCTTGCTGTGCTCTGCAAGGCTGATCAGAAAGAATAAAATAACAATTAAGACTTTTTGAAAGAGATTTTTTGATTAGATCATCTCCTTCAGTCGAGTTAATCTGTAAGTGAAAATAATCTCCTGTTAAGAGCATTTCACTTGTCAATTAATTGTTGGAGAGTGTGTCAATCTGTCGGTTATTTATAGGGTGAAAAAGGCCTTCAGGGAAGACCCGGACCTACAGGTCCTGCTGGGATAGGAGAACCGGGACTGCCAGTGAGTAGCACTGAAGATGTATTATGAGCATAAAACTGGATAACCTTTCATTCACTCACCAGTAACAGCACTACACTGTAGGACACGACACATGTTTAAGCATGTTTTTCCTTATTTTATCACTCTGGTATTTACTGCATGCCAGTAATCCTCTCTGTGCATAAATAAGAGCCATGTCTTTTGCAGGGACCACCAGGACCACCTGGAGCACAAGGAAACCCTGGAGCTCCCGGTGAGGGGTTCCCAGGGCCAAAAGTGAGTAACGTCTATGATCACATGCAGCAACTGTTCTCCACAGATAATTATCAGAACAATGATGTGCTAGAGCTCGTCTCTGTTTTAGGGGGATCGAGGATTTGATGGTCCTCAGGGCAAACGTGGCCTTGCTGGTGTGGGGATCAAAGGTGAGAAGGTAAGCAGGCTTTAAACATGTCTTCAGCTTTTTGTCGACTTTAGGAATTTGTCAGCAGGAGCTGTTTTAAAGGGCCGTTTACGTCCCAGATGTCAGAGCTGGCTTTTGAGTTGTTTTGTTCTTCGTTTCTTTTCCCAGGGGATTCGTGGACCACCTGGGATCCAAGGTCCACTCGGTGCTCCTGGTGTCGGACTTCAAGGAGAAAAGGTACAAACTGGATCTTTATAACGGGATGTTATGCTCTTTTTAAAGACTTGGTTCCCCTTGAAGAGTCAGCTCTAAATGTCTCTTATATAGTTTTCCTTAGAGCTTCTATTTTAGTGTAATTTGGTATTTATGGTTGGTTGGTTTGCTGGTAAGCAGTTTTCTATGTAATTTCTTTATCATAAGAGCATTATTTTTGTACAAACTTTAAACCGTAAAATAAAAGTGTTTAATATTTTAATTAAACCTTTAAGCACACAACTTAACAGGCAACAGGAAAGTGTTTTTCTTTTTTATTAAAAAAACACAAGTTGGTGTTGGCACTTCTGATTGACTCGTCAGTCATCATAACTAATTTAAAGTTTTAACATTTAAAGTTTACCAGTTTAATCAGTGAGGACAGTAAGTACCAGGCAGACGGAGGCAGAGTTGGCTGGATCATGGCTTTACTATGCTAAAGAAAAAGAATGAACAAGTAGGCCTTGGATTAATCTGTTTGTGAAAATGTGTCCTACAGGGAGACAGGGGCCCAGTTGGACCTACAGGACCCAGAGGAGCTCAAGGTATTGGATTAACAGGAGCTAAGGTAAAAACAGTTAGGAGGGGTATGTCCGTTATTGTTCACCATGTTGTCTCATACAAATAATACCGGACATGCGCCCAAATTGTTTTGGGTTGTTTTTATCTAATTGTCTATCAAATGATTGTATGATTTGTAACAGAACAAAATTAGTTCAAATTTCTTTCTGATTTATGGTATATCCGTAAATTTATTAGTGGTTAAAAAAAACACATTGCACAAATTTAAAAGTATATGTATTTCTCATTGAAATGATGCTACTGTAGCTCCAAACCTTCCTCATAGATCATGTAGACAATTAACTCTGCAAAAGGCAAACCCTTATAAAATTAACCAGAAGAAAATAAAAGAAGTTTTAGTTAGTGGCCATTTTGGAAACAGTTTGGCACCACCTGTTTTCTAAATCCTACAATTTGGGGAAAATCAGGTTTTAAATGTCATAACTGCTTTTTATTTCTTATGTTTATTTTTAGGATTTTCTGTCTGAGCCAAATAACTATCAGTCCTCCTGAATAATGTCCCTCTGTCACCCAAACTGACTGTGTCAATGTTGTCTTCAGGGTAATCAGGGCCCCACAGGTGAGCCTGGACTGCCAGGTGAGAGAGGTTTGGGACAGCCAGGACCTAAAGTAAGTCCTATAAACACTGCTGCACTCTTCACACTGAATTACAGACTTAGATTCAAGGGATGAGTTTGACATTTTGGATAATCACTGAGGAACTGAGGGAATTCAGACAGTGATGTACTGTAATGAAACAGCAGCCGACTGTCTGCTCCAATTAGATTAAAAAAGGCTTATTTCTTTGTTCTGTATATAAACCTGATGCAACACGTTAATTAAACAGTTTTAAAGATGCTGGTAGTTTTTATTTGAATATGGTCAGAATATCTGTGTCCACTTGCTTTTATCTCCTCTTGTTACTGGCTTCATTGTGAAAGTAGATATGTTTTGCTCTAAAACTTTCTAGTAGTATTAAGAAAAAGGCTATACAAATTATATTATTGATACTTTTTAGTTATTAAATGAGAAATCATTGAATTGATGCTTTTCATACTATTTTTTCATACTTTTTCTTTTATTTTTGCCTTTTCTTTTTCTCCAGGGAGACCCCGGAGCTAATGGCTTACCAGGACTATCAGGTCCACCAGGAGAGGATGGAAGTCCGGGACAAAAGGTAACACTGCAGCCACTTTTCTTTTAGATGGAAGTTATTTTATTTTTTATCTCATTTCATTTTGTTTAATTTTATCTTATTTTGTTTAAATGACAATAAAGGTTTTCTAAAATGTCCATTTTCTGATTGTTTTTCTTTTTTTCAGGGTGACATCGGTTTACCAGGGTCCAGAGGCCCAGATGGGGCTCCTGGTAAAGGAGCCCCTGGAGAGAAGGTAATAAATCCTGTAAATTTTTCATTAGACTGTTTTTAATATTATAAATTAACCTTCTTAGTATTTTTTTATCCTGTACTGAAGACTGTTCAAACAATTGCTTTGTGTTACTTTGACAGGGAGACAAAGGGGACCGTGGAAGCAGAGGCCAGCTGGGTTCAATCGGTCCTATGGGACCGATGGGGCCAAAGGTGTGTACAGATAGAAAAGATTACAGTGGATGTCAGTTAGTCATCCATTTTATTATTGGCTAGTAAACACCAGCAACATATGAAAGCAAAGATGATGCTTTAAATGTTTTTCGCTTATTGATCAGAAAATTAAAACTCAGTGAAAAAGAGATTAGAAAAACAACCAAATGTCCAAACCTGAGACAGAAACCAGACAGTTTGAAGAAAAAAAATTTAAAAAGAGCTTTGGAAGTAGTTTTATGTTAAAATGCATCATTATAAAGTTTTGATTTAACCTAACAGCCCACCATGAGGATAAAGTTATCTTTAAAAGAACCTCAAATTGTGATCTCTGTAATCTGTCCCAGGGCGAACCAGGAATTATTGGCCCTCCTGGATTAACTGGACCCCCAGGCAGGGGGATTCCTGGAGCCAAGGTAGTTCAATTTACAGATGATGTTTCTGTATCTTTCACCTGCAAAAATATATCAACTTATCCTTTTTTTAATCATTTATTTATTTTTTGACAGGGAGAACTGGGTCCACCTGGTCCTGCTGGAGCCATGGGAGAACCCGGGTTCAGCTTACCTGGACCCAAAGTGAGTTCAGTTCAGGTTTAGATCATCTTAACTGATCGTTTTAGGGTAAATTTTAATAATTGAAAATCATTTTTGATTTGTAGGGTGATAGAGGGCCTCCGGGGCCAATTGGGCCACCTGGACTACAAGGTGAAGGATTTCCTGGTGCCCCAGTGAGTACTAAAGAGCATCACAGCTTCTCTTCTCACTTCATCACTCCTAGTAATTTTTTAAAAAACAAAACAAAAACTGTGTCGTAGGGCCTTCCAGGGCCTCCTGGTCTGACCGGAGAGACTGGAGCAGAGGGCATCGGTTTACCTGGACCAAAGGTAACAGTATCAGTGGCTATTAGGAAGATCATACCATAGTTTATACGTAATAAATAAGTAAAGCCATGGTCTTTTTTGATGACAAACTACTGATGTGTAATGATGATGATGATTCTATGATACATCATATATTATATTATATATAATTATATATTATATCTGTAAATGTTTGAGAACTGTGACAGAGTTGTTTTTTTAGGGAGACAGAGGGTTACCTGGACCTCCTGGACCTGCTGGGCCTCCAGGAATTGGTCTGATTGGTCCCAAGGTAATCACTTAAATAAAAAAAAACTTTTAGGGAAAACTTTTTTGAGTTTGTAAAGATACTGCTGGACGATGCTTTAAAACTTTCATCATTATTTCCCTGCAGGGCTCAATTGGTCAGATGGGTCCACGCGGCCCTCAGGGGACACCAGGAGAAGGAATACAAGGATCAAAGGTCGAGTTGTTTTCTGTGTTAGTTCGGTTTGAGATGTGATGCCAGGGCACAGACAGGTGTAAAATGTTGTTTCTGAATGGATAACATGACCTGACTGAACTTCTCCAGTCTGCTTTTGGTGACCCAACGATTCTAAAATCATCAGGTTTTAACTTAACATGAGATGTGCTGAATGTTTTCCAGGGAGATATTGGATTTCAGGGGGCCCCCGGACCCCGAGGTCCTCCAGGACAAGGTCTGCAGGGAGACAAGGTGATGCTGAATTGTCACAAACAATTTTAGATTTTAGATTATACAATTATATATTATACAATATATATATGATGATGTTGATGAAGTGACCGTTTTTCTCATCCTGCAGGGAGACCGAGGGTTCAGAGGTGAGAAAGGTAAAAAGGGAGACAGAGGGCAACCTGGAGAGCCGGGAGGAATAGGACCTGAGGTAAAACATGTTTTTCTGATTCTGTCATTTTTCAAGACGTCATCTTCGAATTTTAGTTTTACAAGAGTATTTCTGTTTTTTAAAGTAAACCATGGCATGTTTTAAAATAACCTTTTTTTCCAAATAACAGGGCAGAGTAGGACAGAAGGGAGACCCTGGACTCACAGTAAGTATCATTATACACTCACTCAACTATAACATTGCTCAACTTTTAAATAATTAAAAAAAAGTCTTTTTTGGGTTATCCAGGAAGTTAAAAGAGAGTTTATTTATTGATTATTCCTTTCAGTTTGCTTTCCTTTCCTGACTCTTCACAGTTTCAAGCAGCTGTGAACCCTTCACTTTTAAAATTAACCTTTTTAATAAGCATACTTCTGTGATTTTAACCTGTAATATTTTTCAATTTTCTCAAATATAACAGCAATATCGATTTTACTTTAAACGTCCTGGGAACTTCAGTGGTTTATTTCTTCTGATGTATTTCTGTCACAGAGGGACGAGATCATCAAAATAGTCAGAGACATATGCAGTGAGTATTGAATTTGAAGATAAGTTGTGCGGGGAATGATGACTTCTGGTTGTGAACGTTCTCCATCCTCCTTTCTGTGTCTCTACTCTCCATCAGGGTGTGGGGTGAAGTGCCGCCAAACGCCCTTGGAGCTCGTCTTTGTGATCGATAGCTCAGAGAGCGTTGGCCCGGACAACTTCAATGTGATCAAAGACTTTGTGAACGCCCTCGTTGACCGCGCCTCAGTCAGCCGGGAGGCCACCCGCATCGGCGTGGTCCTCTACAGCCACATCAACGAGGTGGTGGTCAGCCTCAAACAAGAGGCTTCACAGGATGAGGTCAAATCTGCGGTGCGCTCCATGAATTACTTGGGCGAGGGCACCTTCACCGGCAGTGCCATCCAAAGGGCCAACCAGGTGTTCGAGGTGGCACGGGCGGGTGTGAGGAAGGTGGCCATCATCATCACAGATGGACTGGCTGATAAGAGGGACTCCATCAGTCTTGAGAGCACAGTAAAAGAAGCTCAAGGGAGTAACATTGAGATGTTTGTGTTCGGGGTGGTGAACGAGAGCGACCCCCTGTCTGTGGAGTTCAAGAAGGAGCTCAACTTCATAGCGGCGGACCCCGACAGCGACCACGTTTACCTGATCGATGACTTCAAAACACTTCAAGGTGATGCTCTCATCACCTGTTTATACTTTTCTGAGTGCAACTAGAACCAATGAAAAATGATAGCATGATAATAAAAAGAAAATATTTTAGAGGGAAAAACGTTGACACAGTTTGGGTAAAAACAGGATAAAACAAGGAACCCCCTAGAGAAGGAACAGGGGATATACCCACCTTATAAAACGATCAGCCTGCGTCGGGGAACTCTTAAAATTAGCTCTGAAAAGTAAACAGAGATAGCAAAGGTCATTTCTGTGAATCAGTACTTCAATATATCAATTAGTTTATGCAATAAATACATTTCCCCATGTAAACTGTCAAGATTTACATTGAAACATTACAAAAATTAATAGTGTTAGGCATTTTTTAATGTAATCATCTTGAATTTGTCCAGTAATTTCCCTTAAAAACAGTAAACAAATATTTTATTTAATTAATTTATTTTTTATTAGCTAGTTAGTTCCTTCAATGGAGGCAAATACAAAACATAAAATGCAAAAAATAAATAACCAAAACAGGTGTGGGCAGAAGCAAAAGGTTATATAACATCTACCCCTTTTAGCAACGGAAGATGAATACATTACAATTTTTTTTTACATACACAAGCTTACAAAGTATGATGAGACAACAGGAAATATATTTCCATTCTCTGACTACCTCTAATTCTAACAATGCTAAAAGTAATTTACAGGAAGTCAATATGCACATTTTTATCTCGTGCACAAGACAACAAATGTTCCTACTGAAGCTTTAAATCAAGTGGACTAACACAGCAGTTATAAACTGGCTAAACAGATAAGCATGGTCTCCTTTTCTATACATAAACCCGTAATATGTAATAAAATTAAAACAATTATTTAGAAGCAAATTAATATGAGGCTAAAAGGGCTCAGGAAGCTTTTTCTGTGCAAACCTTTGTGCTGTATAAATAATTTTAAACAGTAAATTTACTGTTTTTATGCTTTTGCAGCTCTGGAGAAAAACCTGCTAAGCTGTATCTTTGAAGACCGGGAGAGACATTTGTTCTCACCCATCCCGAGGTCCTTACTTCTTCCAGGGATCCCAGAAGACCCCGACAATGTTCAGAAGCAACCATTCAGAATAGAAATAAGCCCGCCCAGCTTCAACGGAGACTTCAGGAGGGTTCAGATTGTGGTGAGGACAACAGAACAGATCTCTGTGGACATCTTTCTTTATCACAGTTCTACATTTATCTAAAAGTTTAGTTTTATAGCTCCTGACCAAAGACCTGAAAACAGATGCTCATGATGTTCACATCCATATAGAAAATGTTCTTCACATATACATGCACATGTTAACTACATCTTATCATATGTAGTTATATCAGTATATATATATATACTTAACATGTGGATCTCATGTTTGTGGACCACATGTTTGCATGTTTTCATGCATGTGAACCAGTTGTGGTTCACACATGCAAATAAATATCTTTGTTGTGTATGTTGTGTATGTGCCAAACATGTGGTCTTGGAACATTTTCCAAACATGTGAAGAATATGCGGATTATAAAACCGCATGGACTGCAGGAAAATGTTCCAAAACACCATATTTTTTCAATTTTCAAAATGAAAATCAATCTATTCCATGAGTGGGAAGCAGGGAAGCTTCCTTCCAAAGATCCACCCATCCAGGATGTCCTGTCAGCTGCGGAGGGAAGAATCAAAAATAATGCCAGGCTTTTCAGTTCTTTTTCAGAACTTTTCTTTACTAAATTAAAGACATATACAGTAAGTTACCTTCTTTCTTCCAAGGCTGTAGGGCTTTTCTATGTCTGTGAGCTGCTCTTTCCCACCTCCTCTTTCTCTGCTCTTTGTCGATCCTCTCCCAGCTCTCCAGCTCTTCTCTGATGAGGTTGATAAGCTGCTGCACCTGTCACTGCAGTGCGGGCCTCTGAGAAATGTTGTCCAGCCACTGTTTGATACTTCAGTATCCCTTGGACTATACCAGCCCTCTACTATGTGATCTCTGATGAGGTCACATTACCGCTGCAAGAGTAGCAGCATAACCTATTGAAAAGAAATGTCAGGTGTAGAGTTAGTTTAATCTTCAGAAACGTCAGAAACTTGTCAAAACATTGAATAAAATAAAAGTAGGAAAACTGCAGTGGGAAAAAAAACTAGAATGCCATGAAAATCTGGGTTTTATGATGTTCACTTTGGATACTTTTCATTGATTTCAACATATCATAAAAAGAGCTAAATCTTTTTTCGAATTTTGTGAATTTTTCATATTCAAGGCATAATTTTAACACTTTTGTAAGTTATTATTTTTCATTGACCCATAAAATATTTTAGAATAAACTGTACGGATCATAAAAATATCAAACACTTGAGGATACTCCAAGAAATGACTCCACAATGGACAAAAATAGCAGTGTAGTCACAGGCGGGCCTTCTCTATTGCAGTTTTTAAAGGGTTAATAAAAAGTTTGGATGACAAGCTGAAGCATCCTGGGGAGTTTGGACTAGAGCCGCTGCTCTTCCTCATCAAAAAGAGGCAAAGTTGAGATGGTTCATCCACTTGATTGGATGCCTGCAGTTTCTTTCCCTTTGGGAGAGGTTTTTGAGCATGACCTGATGTTTCAATATAACAGGCAAGATCAAGGACACATTAGAAGGATTATATATCCCATCTTGTCTGGAAATGCCTCGGGATCCCCCAGGAGGAGCTGGAGTGTCACTTGGGAGAAAAAGTTCTAGGTTTTGCTCCTGAATCTGTTGCCTCCATGGCCTGACCTCATGTAAGTGGAAGAAAATGGTTGTAATTAATAGAAAAACAGTTCCAATGAGGAAAACATTAGGACACTGATCCCCAGTGAAACTTCTAAACTGAAGCTAAATATGGAAATTTTCACATATAGAGCTACATAACGTTGAAGCACTAAGCGTTTAAACTTTTCTATTTGTGGTAAATTACGTGAACTAAAAAAATTTCTCTACCGTTGCAGCCCATCTCTCCACCATCCAGCGACAGGGAGCCCGTCGTTCCACAGAGAACCAAAACGGATGAAGACAGAACCTCCTCAGAAACTCAGAGGTTTCCCTTCTTCGACAGGGAGCCCTTCCGACCTGTAACAGAATTCCTCCCACGGTTTGAGATGAACAACCCCCCACACCATCTCACCGGAGCCATAGGGCCAGCAGGTCCCACACTGAGAGCCCCCCGTGGGGACGAGATACCAGCACTGTCTCCACCGACCTCACAATCCCACACATCAGGTACCTGCTCAGAGACTATTTTACAGTGAAGTGCTGTATGTTTTGTGCATTTTTTATAGCACATAGTCATTTTTAATAAATAAGTACTTAAATATCTCCAATATGCATGAACATAAATACATCCTTATATAAATAGTCTATTCTAGCATGCAGCACAGGTCCTAACAACATCAGCCTGACATGGCATTTGGTTCACATTTAAAAAAGAAAAGCCAAATGGAACTTATTGGATAAATGATATCATACAAAGTGTAATAAGACAGACTGTGTTTAAAATGTATAACTTAAATCTTTCAAGATGAAACAAAATACACACTAAAATGCTTCAAGTAACACTACACATGCTTCTAGCTTGTTTTGATGTTCCTTTGATGTTCATCATGTATATTCCTGCTATCGCAGCCCTGCAGCATCACGAGGCAGAGAAAATGCTTTACATAACCTTTTTTCCTCATCCCGGAGCATCACAACAGCTTCATTTCAGTGTACGGCACAGCTAGAGGATATGAACATACTGGCCGATGTGAACACATATCACCGGATATTCACTAAAGAAAAGAAAAGATAGAAAGAAAGAAAAAAAGAGTTTTACACAGAAATTTGCGCCGTTCTATTTTTAGATTCCTATCATTCTGGATCATTTCAAAAGAGTTGAGAGGAATGCCTTGCAGAGTTTATGAAGGAAACACTATTCATACTGTCATGTCAATCTACATTGTTTATTATGAGGTTAAAACAACAATAGAGAAGCTCCAGCCAAAGCAGATCAGTAACTTCTGCTGCTGCAGCACCGGGCCTGTGATGCTGTCTGACCCATTTCTCTGGAGGATCAGCTGATGTGTAAAATTGGACCCAAAAACACTGGTGACTACAAGACGAGCGGCTATTTCATAAATATAATTTCAAGTTTCAAAGTGGGAAGTGGCTACAATCAACTGCGAAGCAGCAGTCCAGGGCTTCCACACCGCTTCCATGTTTGGTAGAATTTAATTTGAATCGCGTCTCTGTCAGGTCCCTATGATCAATGTTCCACTGGTTTCCTTAACAAAAAGCACCTCATCCTCCCCTGTCTGTGCCTTGCTTTTGATTAAAGTAGGTGCAGCTGCAGTAGAGCAGGCCAGCAGAGCATAAATCTACCACTGGCCAAATTCAGACATTCATTTATACTGCCCACCACTACTTTGCAATTAATAAAATCTTGTGGCACTCAGACTAAATTTAAACAAAAAAAACACCAGTTTCTTCTTGTGACAAAAGACATCTTCAAGATTTTTGTGCACTGGAGTTGGCGCCCATATGAAACAGGGTTTGACAGAAAATTCAATGCCCACATCTTTCCGGAGTGCACACAGATTCTCTTTGGAAAATATTAACATAAAAATTCCAAACTGACATTGCACCAGATGCAAAGCACCAGTAAATCTGGTCCTAGTGTAGCAAACTTTGACGCTATTTCTTTTTTCCAGCAGAGGGATGCAGCCAGATCCTGGATCCAGGACCATGTCGGGACTACGTGGTGAAGTGGTACTACGACGCCACTGCAAACGCTTGTGCTCAGTTCTGGTTCGGAGGCTGTCTAGGAAACAAAAACCAGTTTGAGACTGAGAGGAGCTGTAGAGAAACCTGCGTAAAAGCCTAACATTCCTTTAGTTACGAACATAATGTTGAACAAGTAAATGATCATTTTGGTCTTATTTTACATGTGACTGTAACATAAAGTTGTCATCGGTGCTTTACAGTTTCTCTTTGCTACTTCAACAGTGATGGGATTGATGAACATAAAATGTTAGGAAACCAGTAAGCCATGTTGAGTTTTAAGCTTTTAATGGTTAAAGCTAGTTTTTATTGTTGAATGTGTTTTTTCTGTCCTGTTCATAATAGAGATTTATGTATTGTGAAAAAAGAAGAGCTAATGGAGAGAAAATATTTTTCTGATGCTTCTTTTGAGCAATTCTGTTGAAAATAAAACATTGTAACACTAACAAGCACTAACCAAAGCAATTAAACATGACATTTAAGGGCATTTGCAAGAAATGCTCTTAGTGTATGTCACTTTGGAACAAAGCATCTTCAAAACGAATGAAAGGTAAGGCAAGTTTTTCATCAATCAGTAATCCTTTTGCATCAAACCAAACGAGAGATTTGACCAATGATTGGATCATTTTCTGCATCTGAGGTTTGTATCTCTTTGCTCGCAGGCCACCTCATCAGGTCCAATTAGTTATTGCAGGGTTGCATACCCTTTGCTTCTTGATGGCATATTTTCAACAAGAACAAAATCCTCAGAGGTTCTGCTCCATGTTGACAAAATCACACAGTTTGCTGCACATCCATGATTGGAATCTCCCATTCCAGCACAGCCCAAAGGTGGAATACTGGACTGAGATGTGGTGGCTGTGGAGGCTGTTGGAGTCCAGTGAACTCATTGATATGAGCTGTGTGACATGGACCATCATCCTGCTGGAAGCAGCATCAGAAGATGCTACACTGTGTTCAGAAAGGGATGGACATGGTCAGCAGCAGGGCTCAGGCAGACTGTGCTGGTTAAACCAGGCTATGTTGGGACTAAGGGGCCCAAACTCCGGATGGATCCATGTTTTTATGATGCTTCCAGCAGATTCTAAGCCTAGCATCTGAATGGAGACTCATCAGACCAGTTAGTCCAGTTCTGGCAAGTCTGTGTGAATTGCAGCCTCAGTTTCCTGTTCTTAGCTGAAAGGAGGGGCCCCCGGTGTGGTTTTTGCTCTTGTAGCCCATCTGCATTAAGCCAGACTCAGAGATGTTATTCTGCGCACGTTGGTAAGAATCAGCTCTTGACTTCCTGTTGCCTTCCCATCATCTCCAACCCGTCTGCTCATTCTGCTCTAACAACTGCTGCTCACAGGATATTTTCCTTTTTCCAGACCATTCTCTGTAAACCCTCGAGATGGTTGTAAATGAAAATCCCAGTAAATACTCAGACCAACAACAATGCCATGTTCAAAGTCTCTTAAGTCCCATTTATTCCTCATTCTGATGCTCAGATTGAACTTCAAGAAGTCGTCTTCCCCATGTCTACATGACTTAAAGGTACAGTGTGTTATAATTACTGACATCTAGTGGCAAAGATGTGCATAGAAAAGACTTCAAAGTACAGTTGTGAATGGACGGTGGCTATCAGTGGTCGAAACTCTACCAGACATGAACGTTTTCACAGCGAGTGGATCCAGTGACCCCAGGTGTTGGATGACAGCATTACAGGTAATTTAACATTGTGTGTGTGTGTACTGTCTTCTTCTATGGTCGTTTTAAAACTCTAGGTCCAATCAAACAATGACAATACTGCAGGTTTAAAACTCTATTTAGTTTACACTAGTTTAAACAACAACGCTGCAACCAAATTTGCGTTTTTCTCCCTTTGCAGGATTGCAAAAAACTGCATTTATATGACTATATGATTTATATCACTGCAAATTGACAGAATTTTATGTAGTATGCATTCCAAGATTTAGGTGGCCGTGAAAACCAAGTTTGATTTACGTTTCATTTAGTTGGACCTTCAATGCATGGAGTTGCTGCCATGTAATTGGCTGATAAGTTATTTGTTAAGCAGCTGAATAGGTGGATCTAAAAAAATAGGTAATGAGATCACAGTTTAGCAGTTTTAAAAACAAAATGGCAGCAAGATGCAGATGTTCTGACGGTGTACGTAGACCATTCATCTCCGATCTGAAGCACACAATTGAGATGAGTCACCGAGAGACGCCTCCTCCAGCCCAAAGTTTCAAATTAGACATGATTACATGTAATTATAGAGGAGAGGCTGCTCTCAGAACAATGCATCTTCAGCTCGAGACACAAAAAAATCTTATGGAGTGGCTATTACACTGTAAAGCCTCCTCTTGTTAAAGTCCAATATCTTGAGGAAAAATGTAGAACGTGTGGTCAATATTTGCTATATTCAATCAGAGTTGTCGGTGCCGTTTTATCACTTGCAAGATGTTTATCACTCGCCTACTAAAATGAATTCATGAAACAGATCAGTGGGAAAATAAAGATTTAATCTGCAACAGTTTCCACGTTGGATCTTCACAGTTTTTCAGTGCAACATTCATTCATTCATCTTCCTGGACATTTTGAAAAGCAGGTTAACTGGCATCACTTGTAGAAGATTAAAAAAGACGACATGGTGATGTATCCCGGCTGCTGAGCCGGGTTAGGATCCCGCCCGTCAAACAAGCCGAAGTAGACGACAGTGTTGGATTCAGAGCCGCTCATGTTCACCTGAAATAATAAAAGCCCATCAAATGTCATGAGATCATGTGTCAGACGTGTTGCTTTCAGACTCATCTTCAACTTTACCAGTAAACTCTGAATGAATGAATGAATGAATGAATGAATGAATGAATGACACCATGGAAGCCACTCTGTGCTGAAACCGTGCTTGGTTTTATGTTTTCTTTAGCAGGATTCTCCTTATGAATACCGGATTCTGGCTGAAGCCTGTCCCTTCGATAAAGCTAAAATTAAAACCCTAAACCCTGTAGATGAACAAAAATTGATTGGATGCATAAGTTAAGTGCTTTCATTTTGTTGTATTCATGACTTAGGATGCATAATTTTAACATTTTCTAGCAGATTCTGATGACAGCCACCATTCATTCACATTGGGATCTGGTTCAACAGGTTCGGGCTTAAAGGCTCCTGAAACACCAATTCCATGTGAACTAAATGTCCAGATGATTAAAAAGACAAATTTCAACTTGTCTCTGTGTGGACATGGTCTTAATTTTTAAATCACAATGAGGTCAAAACCTCATGGGATCCCAGGTTGGGAACCACTGATGTAAGAGAGGTGCGTCATCTTTTTATTCAAAAAGCCAGAATTAAAACCCAGAAAGGTCTGAACCAGCTTAGTGATTCTGAAAATCCGGAGCTGAACCTGAAAAATAAGTATGTAGCCCTGCTTTGTAGTAGTCTCTGGCCTGAAAATGAGTAGAAGCTCAGATAAACAACACTGGCCTCATCGCACTCTCATTATTTAACACAAACTAAATCTGAGTGCAGAGGCAGCGTAAGAAAAACAATCTTTAACAGCAATAACTGAAGTGTTAATTCTTCAGTCACACATCGTTCTGGAGGAACTTTGGTCCTCACTTCTATTTAGTGTTGCATCGGTTCATTGGTGTCTGCAGCATTAGCTTGTGCTCAGCTCAGGCTGAGGTCTGAAGTTTCACTGAACCACTGCAACACCTTCAGTTTTCTCTTTCATTCATTCTGTTCTGTGGGATCATCGTCCATATTCAGCCAAGCTTTAGCTCTCAGACGGACAGACTCACAATTTACTCATAAAAAACATCAGCTTCATGTTAGCTGTGTTTGTACTCTGAAACATTCAGTCGTATCCAGCACAGATTATGGAAATCCTTAACACAATAATGCCCCACCACACACTTCTACTGGGTCATTATACATCACTGAAAGGATTAATTTTAGTTTTTCTAAATAACAAAAAGTAAAAGACCCCAGAAACACGAGTCTGCTCGTTTATCCATGTCGTCTTCCTGAGAAAAATCTCCGAAATGGACATGATGAGCAACATGCAGTCAAATACTTGACAGTTAAATCCCAAAGGAAATCTAATTCAATCTAATCTAATCCAGACGTGCTGCATAGAACATGAGGGCGATTCGGACGACGGTTCGGGTCAACAGCTCACTTCAGTGTAATTAAGCGCTCCTTAGATTGAATGGGTTTTAGCTCCCATTAGAGCTTTACAGCAGGCCTTGATTGCAACACCAGGTTTACGTAACGATTTTAAACAATGCAACATGAAAAAGTCTTAAGTCTGGGGTTCATATGTCTGTATGGGATCCTTTCTTCGTTCAGCCATTTTTTTTTATTTTCTGGTGAAAGAAGATCTTTAAGTCTTCCTTAAGCAGTTTGATTACTCGTTTTTTTTACATGGGTAGAACTGAGGAGAAACCTAATTGTTTTATATGCATTAAGTAATCTTATTGATCTTTAACTTAATGTACGATTTACCCGAAGAATCGATAAATCCAACAAGTTGACCAATCAGATTTTAAACTTTCATCTGTTTTGGTCTCAAAGCATTTCAAAGACCCTGAGGGAGGTTTTAATCATCTCATCGACCAAACAACTCGAAACAAGAGTGAATATCAACGGGACAATATTTTAGAGGATTTTGGTTTAGCTGTGTTCCACAGAAGCATAATCTTTAGAAGGTTTACCTCATTGGCCACATTTACATGAGAGTTTTTAATTCGGTATTAATGTTAAGTCCACTTTAAAGATATTAAAAATGACCATGTAAACAATTAACTTAATTCCATATTAAGAGCCTGGTTTATTCCTCTTTTAATTCCAAATTAGATAATTCCTCTCTTATCCACTATTACGTTAACCTACATTCTGATCGAGTTAGTGATTCCCGTCCAAAGCAAATGGACTCAATGGAGTCTGTTCATGTGAAGTGAAGTATTATGCTAGCGACTAGCTGCTGCTTTCACGCCTAGAGTCCACATCTAGCAGGAATGGTTATTATTATTAATGTAATTTCCCCATGTTGTTGTAAAGAAACCAAGCAGGAAGGGGAGTTTTCTTTTTTTTTTTTAATACATCAGGTAGATGTATGGTCAATAACTTCCACCCCCCAATCAATCAGAACCGTTCCCAACCCCTGAATTTAAAGCAGAATTAGGAAAACGTGTTTTCCATGTAAACGTTAATATGGAATTAATATTTCCATGTAAACCCTGAAGGAGAATATTTTAATTCTGAATAATTCGGAATTAAAAATCATCATGTAACCATACCCATTGTAAAGGACTGTAGTCAGGTTTTCCAACGATGTATGAGCAGTTGGTTTTATTAAAAGAAATAATAAACCAATTTTTTTTTTGTTTTTGTGCAAAGTTTAGAAAACTGTTACCCTCAGTAACATCGTCATCGTTCAAGGTGCCACATTTTGATGAATGAAGGAATGTGGCTTGAAGGACAAACCTGTTTGGTGAGATCCGTCCTCCAGGGGTTGACCTGCAGTCCATCACACCAGCCTCCTCGCCCGTACAGCCACGTGCCGTGCTCGTTCGGTACCGCGCCCTCCTTCACCCGCAGCGTGCAACCCAGCGCCGTTCCTGTTCGGTCGCAACAAAAATATGACCGTCAGCACCGGAGGTTACCGTTGTGTGATGCCATCCTGTCCTCTCAGGAATGTTTCCAACACTTTGTTGTTTCTGTACCAGCAGGAATTCAGGCCGGTCTGAAGGAAAAGGGGGGTCCGGGCCTGTATCAGCAAGCTGGACCTGATCTTTTCTCACCTGCAGAATCAAATATCCGAGAGTTGTTGTAGACTGCGTTGATCAGGAAGTGGTGGGAGGTGACGCAAAACTCGCCGCATCCGTTCTCGTCGCTGCCGTGTCCGGTGATGACGGCGTACAGCTCCACCTTCTTGGTTGATGAGGGGATGGGAAATTTCATTGGCTGGTGTCTCTTGTTGTAATCCCTGTCGAAGGTTCCTCCGCTGTACAGAGACGTCACCCTGAAAGGACGGAGCTTCTCCACGCCACTACCTGTGAAATACCCAGTCACTTTAATCTGTCCACAGCTGTTTTCCAGCTGCAGCCTCATCGCAGCGTCTACCTGTCTGGTTGTGAGTGCTGAATCTCAGGTTGAGGGAGACGATCCAAGGCATCGCCCACGGCACCGTCTTCATTGTGAAGGTGCATTTATTAGCATCCAGCAGGGGGATCAGAGGGGACACGTCTGTCAGCCAGCGCCCAGTTCCTCTGCCAAACACACAGTTAGGGCCATTAGCAGACCGGTGATACAATTTGTATCGCAATGCAGGGCAAACAATATGATATATTGTATTACTATAAAGTGGGATTATTTTCTTTACCAGAATTGAAAGTTCAATGTCACAGCATAGTAAACAGTGAAACTAATATGTCTGACACCAACTTACTGAATGAGAACAGATGATCTACATTCACTACAGAAGAAATAAAAACACTTTCTCTTTATGCAAAAGATGAATAGGAAAATTAAAAGAAGCCTCAGTAGTAAAGATCTCTAATAGTTATCTCTGTGGATTCAAACATACCACCAATTCAGTGGTAAAGGTGTGCAGCTAAAAGGGATGCAGAGAAACTTATGGCCACCATGGGGCGCTAAACCTGTCACTTCCTACAAGCCACAGGTCTCTGTTGTAAAATCAACCAGTCTATCTTTCTGGCCCCATCAGACACTGTTTCACCTTCTTAGTTCGTTCAGCCATGAGGGAAAAAGTAGCAGAAAGCAGGGCTCTCTGTGTTTGTAGAGGGGGGAGCCATACAGCAAAGCGCTGCAGGTCACATGATCACATGAGAGACGGATCCGCTCCTGCAAAATTACAATGTCTGGTTTCTGCAGAGAGGAGCCCCCACAGAGCGCCAACAAGTACCAAACAATGTATACTGAGCCCAGAAATCATCCATTATAACTCACATAAGGTTGATGTTTGGGTCAAAAGTTACATGGTGCCCCTTTAATATCTAACAAATATACAACAATGATCGTATATATCAGATTTAGATCCTTAATGTAAAATATCCGACCTACACTGGTCCGTAAGTGGGTCAAATAAGAGCCGTGTTAGAACCGATTTGCTTTTACGCTACTTTTTATTTGGCTAATTTCAATGATTTGGATTAAATGTTGATCCACATTAGAATTTCAGAGTTGTGTTTTATTATCTTCAGAAAAAGGAGGGGACAAATCTGTGTGCACCACAAAATCTATATTCCTGACTGTATAAAAGGTATAAAATTTAAATGCCACAATAGCAAAAGGTTTTGTAGAAACAGATGGAATAGGGAATAATAGACATTTTTTAAGAACCCACTTGATCATAAAAGACACCCGAATGGGATGTACTATATGTTCACAGATGTTTTCCAAATCAGAAATATTTATAAAAGTTTTTAAGTTGTCTCATTTGCAACAAAAAAAAAGAAGAAGAGAATCTATAAAGTGAGTTGATTATGGTTCAGAAAAGTGACTGAGCATCATCGGAGTCAAACTTTGGGGTTTTACCTGCGGAAGGCTGTGATCCAGCGGCCGAGCTCCGTGTTGCAGTGCGGACTCTGCTGATCGCAGCACACGAACAGCTGCACCGTGTGATCCCACTGAGCGCAGGACGAGTCTCTCCGACCGGGACAGGACAGCGACGCATCCAGCTCCAAAGTGTCAAAGTCCCACAAATCTGCTCAAATGCAGCACAGCGTAAACCATCAAGCTTCTTTACAGCAAGTTTAATGGAGAAAATAAACCAAACTAAATAAGTTTTATTGCACAAATAAATGCTTTTGTTTCATGATAGCAACTCAAAGCTAATCTAAGAACACTCCAGGGAACAGATATGGCTGATTATGTTACCTAAAGGCAGGTCAACCGTGGCCACGGCTCCTTTCTCCCCCTGCATCTGGACTTTATCAAACACGGGGACAACTTTAGCAGGACTTTGGAGTTTGGTCTGCAGACCAGAGAAGAATTCAAACCTGGAGACAGAAAGAGTGCGGGGTAAACCCTACAAACACAAGCAATCTGATGTCCGCCATTCCTGTATTAGCAGATATTAAATCTGTTACCATATTAGAACATAAAGGTCTTTTTTTTTATTTGGAAAATTTGGTGAGATTTTTAAATCCGAGGAACAATACTGAAAACATCGACTCCTTTTTGTTGTAACTTTATACAAGAGTTTATTGCTCATGAGACTAATTATGGAGCTGCATGTTGCATCTCAATTACTCGTGTAAATATTCCACATAAAAGCCCCAGTAAGAAAAGTGCAACATAATTATAAAATAAAGCATGTTTGATACCTAATATTGCATAATCATTATAAAATACATGAGACCAGTCAATTATAAAGTTATTCCCCCACTCATTTAAACCATTTCATAGGCGTAAGGAGCAGTAGGGTGCACCATGAAAGCCCCTTCCAATGATGGTTCTTGGTTGGAAAAAAACACTTTGCGATGAAAAAGGTGAAAATTTATTAGATTTACTTGCTCTAAAATTTGAGGTTTATTCATTTTAAAAAGTATAAATCAGCTTTTTAGCTGATTTTCTTTACTGTTTTGTAGCTGTTTGTTTGTTTACCCCCATCTGACT
Organism: Craterocephalus amniculus; assembly: GCA_036024015.1. Taxonomy (NCBI): domain Eukaryota; kingdom Metazoa; phylum Chordata; class Actinopteri; order Atheriniformes; family Atherinidae; genus Craterocephalus; species Craterocephalus amniculus. The sequence continues at coordinate 37,993 of JAVQJG010022013.1, forward strand.
GCTGGGGTACTAAGAAGTACTTGACACTGGCTAAACTAAAATATTTGGAAGTTAAAGTGATCTTGACAAACAAAAAGAAGGCAGAAGATCTTGAAGCAGATGTGGACCAGGTTGTTCTCTTACCACTGGGCCTGCCAGTTTATAAAGCTGAAGGAGGGGTAGAGGAACCAGCCCATCTCAGCCAGCGCCCCCTGGTGGTCCACACTGATGAAAAAGTTTGGGGATGGGGTCGTCTGGAAGGAAACATTCACCCCCTGTCCGGACCTACATAATAAATCCAAGATTTATATCATAGGATGCTAAATACACAGTAAACAGTGCCAGACTTGACTAAAATAACTTTTCATGATAAACCAAAAAAGAGCTCAAATATGTCTTTACACAGAAGAAGATTGAGAAATGATTAATTAAACCTTTTAAAACGGAAAGTTAATCCGTTTGCGAGGATGTTAAAACATCAGCATCATGAACCTTTAAATCCTTCAGGTGAGCCAGACTTACTGAAGCGTCCGAGCGACAGAAAGCTGCTGGTGCACCATGGCGGCCGGGATGCCGAGCGGGGTGGAGCACTCATCCTCTACGCAGTTCATATCCTGGATGGGGTTCCCGGGGAGGGCATAGACGAGGACGCCGGCGGCGCTGGATTTGGCCATGTTCTGAACCTGAAGGGAATCAAATTTAACCCTCCGACTTCACCTGATGTTCACTGACATTTATGCAGCCGACTGATTCCAGGTTTGTTTGAAATAAGAAAACATAAAAGACTGAAAATCCCAACTTAAAAGGTTTTCTTAAAATTACAAAGCTAAAAAACTGTTTGGCAAATTAGCTGGAAATCAGCAATAGAAATGTTGGTATGTAAATAGAAGTGATACAAAGTAAAGCAGCCCTAAAAAACTAAAAACCCTCATGATTTCCCTTCTTTTAACTTTTTTGCCCAAGGAACACTGACGCCAAGTGATTTAGATAAGTCTGAAGCCAAAAGATTTGGAGTTTCCCTTTGAAGCTCAAGTAAATGTCACGACGTTGTCACACTTTCATAAAACTGGAAGCAACACTCAGTGAAACTGCGATCACCGGACCTTAGAGAAGAAGGAGCAGTTGCCCTCAGACACCCAGGCCACAGCGCCGGTAATCGACGGCGAAGGCTGACACCCGTCTCCTGCGTCGACCAGATTATAGGAATTTGGCTTCCAGCGCGCCATGACCCAGTCGTACCTCGCGTCCAGTCTCTTGATAATGACGGGCAGCTTCCATCCTGCCAGGAGGAACAGGAAAGATGTGGTACCGAAGAGCTAAAAAGTTCAAAACTACAACCTGTCATCAGAGATTTCGGTTCTAAGAATGAAAGTAAGAAAGAAACTTCTGACCGTCAGAGGTGAAAACAGCCTGGGAAAGGCCACAGTTGTGTCCTGCACAGCCCCAGCTGTAAAGCACACTGGGGATCCAGTTACCCAGAGCGAAGACCGGCACAGGAGAGAAGTGCAGCCGGGTCAGAACATCCTTTCTACAGCCAGAAAGATGCAGGACAAAAATGAAGGTTGTGTCTATATTCAGCCTTTTATCAACAAATCCATTCAGAACATGGGAAATGCACTTTGACAAACTACAGGTAAAACAAAAATAAAGATTAAGAAAAGAGTCAACTGATGAAATATTAAATAAGGAAAGAGTCTGAGAATAACCTGCAACCAAAGCAAATTCCCTGGAAACACAAACTCCTTTTGAAGAAGCAGAAATGAAAAACATGCGCCTCAATTTAACCTAATTACTTTGGACAATCTTCTTGTTGGGTAGGCTACTTTCCAAAAGAAGCCACTTCCTTTTATATGCAGGTCACTTTGTTTGTGACATGTTCTCACTCATTTTAAGACATGTTGCAGTTTTTCCTTTGTAGAAGTAGTAATTCTCAGCCAATTCAGACTCTGCTGGTTTATGATTTTAAAAAATACTCATATTTGGACAATTTTGTTGTCAATAAACTTCATCTTACTGGAATATAAATTCAGATTAAAGGACCCCGCCATTAAACCCCGTGAGTGTCCAAAATATCCTGATACAGCCCAGTGGTGAAACTACATCTGTATCTACTGATGTTAGCGATGCAAATTAATTGATTATTAATTAATCTACAGCGATAAGAAATTACTTTATTAAATAAATAAATTGTAATTATTTGCATTTTGAGCCTGTGATTCCTCGCCAGTCCGCATGAGGGCGCTTGACGCAAGAAGTCCTTGACGAACATGCGGGAACACAATAGAAGCTGGTGTACTCTTGGGCCATGGAAATAATAATTAAATTCATTACTTTTAATTAAATGTATAATTAGAATAATATCTTTTTTTGAATGTTTGAATTGATCCATTTGTGAATTTGTTCTCTGTTGTTAAAAATAAATCCTAAAATATATCTTCATTGTGTAGTAAAGAAGTCTTGATGAAAATTATCAAGTAATCCATTAATGATAGTTGTTTCATCTTATGTTCCTTCTATAAAAATGCCATCTTTCTTATGAAAGAGAAATTGCAAATAATATTTTTAGTATGAAAATAAAACTTTAAAAATATTATTTGCAATTTCTCTTTCATAAGAAAGATAGCATTTTTATAGAAGGAACATTTTGACTAGGAGGGAAATTCAGCCTCTCAGAAAAATTGCCACTTAGCCTATCAATTAATCGATCATCGATCCATAAGATGAAACAACTATCATTAATGGATTACTTGATAATTTGCATCCCTAATTGAATATATTTCTAAACGCTTTGAATGTATTTCTTGAATTTTTAGGGAAGTTTAGACATCTAGACTACTCACATTGTATTATTTCAATGATTTGTAAGAAGGAAGAGAGACTAAAAACACCAGTAACTTCATATGCAATGTTCATGCGGTGATTTTATAGTTTATAGAGTTCATGATGAGATTTATAAACGTAATGGTCCTGGTTTCTGTGAGGATGCACGAGCTGGAGGCTCTCCAGTTGTTTCCTATCCCAACCCTACAGGAGGGCACCCTTCCCGGATCACCTGTGGGCGGCGGCCCGGTGCAGCTGCTCCCGCATCCACAGAGCATCACTGAGCGCCGTATCGTCCAGGGACAAGAAGAGAATGCGCGTGCTCTCCGGTAAACCCTCGAACAAGCTGGACAGGGAGGACGCGGAGCTCCACAGGCACTCCAGAAACCCTGACTTGTTCGTGAAGGCGTGAATGACCAGAGATCCGTTCAGGACGCCGGGCTCGTAGGAAAATTCCCCATCCAAAGTTGGGACTTTGAAGGCATCGGCGCGGTCACCGGGTTCCGATCCTGCTCCGAGCTGCGGTCGGGAGCTTTTTCTGGATGTAAAACTAAGGTCGCTGGAGGTCCAGGTCAACTCATCATCACCCAGACTCATCCATCGCCTCGGACTCGCTGTAGCTTCCGTCACGTGAGGTGTCACAACAATCAGGAACCACAATAGCGCAGACTTTGAAGGCAGCATTGCCATGTTCCTGTTGTTAGCCCGGGACCGTGAACTCACCGCAGATGGTAGCGTGTCAGCATGACCAGAGAAAAGTTTCTGATTTTAAAATGATCTTGCTGCGGTTTAATGTTCTGGACACGAGCCGACGATACTTCCTCCTTTCAGCTAATCTGAAAGTGCAGACATTTGAGTTGGAGGCGGACCGACCAGCTGTCTACGGCAGCCCTGGGAGGACAAAAGGTTTTTTGAAAAATTGACAAAAGTACTTTTTAAGAGTGATTTCAATCACAGTGCTTAATTAGATAGTTAATCCGATTTTTCCCCATTCTAGATAAACCACACAATTGATAAGTAATCATGATGTAAAAAAAAAAGCCACATGAATAATAATAATAATAATAGGCCTACATAAAGGGAGACCAACGTTTAAACTTTGAAATCTGTTTTTGTTTTATTTACTAGTAAATGATCTGAAATTAAGACTTAGGTTGGAGTAGATTATTAAATTATTTTAAAGATGCTCATTAAAATAAAATTTTTCTTTCTTTTTTTCTTTCTTTTCTTTTCTTTCTTTTTTTTTAAACATCTTTCCTGGTAAGATTGATTTTGATCACTGATATTTTCTGGATCTGGGCCTTGCAGTCTTTGGAAAATACTAAGAAAATGGCATATAAAGTTAAGTATTTTGTAGGTTGTATTGTAAGGAATCAACTAACTGTTTTCCAGATATTTTATTAAGGATAAAGGAAACTTATTGAAAAAATCATGTTTGAGACAAAAGATTATATGAAACTTCAGCAATTGTTTGTTTATAAAGTTAGATGATAACATTAACTTGATGATTGAAGGATTTGAACGTCTGAAGAGTCAGTGATGTCATGATCATTATTAGAGCCATGAAAAGTTCCTCCAGATCAGTCTGAGGGAAGTTTCCTTGTTAAAGGTCTGCGGTCTTTATGATGTTAGATGATCTGCCCCTGAACATAATGGCATGATGTCAAAGCAAGAACTGGTCATTTAAAGTATTTCCAAACAGATTTTATTTTGTACAAGAATTCAGTCTTGGTTAAAATCTACTAGATAACAAACAATCTTGCTCAGATCCTGGTAACAGAGATCAGCTGTGTATCATGATGTTTATCCAAGATAGTCAAGATGAAAAAAAATACACACACACACACATATATACACACACACGGACTAGTACTGGAATATTC
>JAVQJG010022031.1:0-12500 GCA_036024015.1 Craterocephalus amniculus
ATTATTTGCGGATAAATGGTGGATTTAGTTGAACCATTTGTGGGATTTAGTGGTAGGAAATGGAAACAACTGGGTGCAAAGTAGGTAAAGACAGTTTCCCCAGTGACCATGCTGCCTGCACAGTATGGACCATCACTCCACATCAAAATAAAACGAGTCTCCCATTTGCTTATCTTCCACAGCCAGCAGGCCTGCTATTTACTGAACAGCTGCTGTTGCCCACCCTCATTTAATGACATTTGTTATTTCACTTCCACTCCAAACAGTTTTCTCTTTAGGTTTAGCAGGGAAGATACAAACAGGAGGGAGCAATCACTTCCTTTTGCATTAGGATATTGACTTTCTGTTTGTTCACACTGCTGCAACGATGCTTTGTTCTGAATCTGCTTCTGAAAGCAGTTTTTTTTTCCTCCATACCCTTTTTAACATTTAAGTCAAATAAAACTGTTACAGGGTTTAGTTAGTATTTTTGTAGAAATGTTACAGTTCAGACATTTTTCTACACCATTGTCGTCACATGAACTTGCATTCCAGTGAGATACATTCATCTTTACAGTTTTTCCATATATTATACTTAGTAAGAGTTGTCAATTAGACATAATGTATCTGTTGAAGCGGAACAGATTCACTGGACACAATGCATCTCATACAAATCACCTTGTAAGTTTGAAGTACTCTCTACTAAAATATGTTATCTTTAGGTGCATGGCTCAAAAAGTTTGAAATCCACAGAACTTGCCTAACCGCACAATAGACTGAATTATGTAAATGAAAGGAATGTGGAAAATGCTATGCAAGGACAGCCTTCAATTCCAGGTCTTTTGAACTGAAGTGTATGAATCAGCATCCCCTACTATTTCCAAAGTATCGGTAACCAAGTGAGCAGCATTGAATGCATATTGAAATGGGAAAAATGGTTGTGTTGGAAATAAGGAGACATTGAACAAAGATGCAATGGTGTATCAAACCATAAGTTAGGTTTGTAAACGAAGCTGAATCAGAAAGATGTGCAGTAAATGTAGCTATTACACGTGATGAGATTGGGTGGTAACAACATATAAAAAACACGGTATTAAGATATTACATGTGGTCAAACAGGTTTTCTGTAGAATTACCGCTGACACATCCATATCCAGCTTTTCCCATTTGTAATCATATACTTTATGTATTTCCATTTTTCGAAGTGGAGGGGCAGCATATTACCACCAGGATTGCTTACACGTGGGTTTTGGGATAAAATTTGTTTTTTTTTTTGGATTAGCTTTGACATTAGTGAGTGTTTAATGCTTTGCTTCTGGATTAAATTGTTCCCTCATTTAACTCATACTCATATCAAATGTGAAGCTTTACTCTAATAGAAATGGTATTAACAACTTAGTAAAATTGCCCAGAACAGACCAAATTAATGACCACTGTGAAGACTTAGACCAGATTTTTTATTTAAAGAACACTGAAATGGGTTAAATATGTTGATATATGACACATGGGTCTTTTCCCTTTCTTATATCATTATTATTATTATTATTATTACTTTAATTTCTTCTTATTATTATTGTCTCAGATTAATTAGGTTCTTGAATTGAATTAAGCTAAAGAATATTAATCTTGATGAGGACAAGACGGATCACTCTGTTTGGTAGCAAAGAGAAGGGGGTCGGCATTAGTACGACTCTTGCTTTTAAAATCACTGCCCGAGTTTGTAACCTTGGACAGTTTTTAGACTCAGATCTGACTTTCAACATCCACATCAAAGCTGTCACTATAGACAGCTCTGTTACCGAACCAGAAACATAAACAGAATTAAAAGTTCAGTAAAAGATCGGTAGAAACTCACCCATGCATTCATCTCCAATAGACTGGACTACTGCAATGCCCTTTCGTTGGATTTAATTTAAACCATTTTCATTTAATGGATGATTTGATGATTTTTGCAATTGTTGCTGCCTTTTACAGTTTAATACTTTCTTTGTATCATCTGTAGTGATTTTAATGTTTTATGAAAAGCACTTTGAATTGTCTTGTACAGGAAATGTGCTCTACAAATAAACTTGCCTTGCCTTGAATCTTCACTGAGGCTGATCCTGTTCAAAAATGGATCACAACCATATTGCATAGTGATTCTAACGAAGCTGTTTCTAGGACGGACCCAAAAAGTTTACACAGACAGCTCTAAAAACATCATCTTAAGCTCTTAAATAGTTGAACAAAGAGTAGAAAAGGCCCATTACTCATTAATGAAGTTGATTATGATCATTTTTGTAAGGCAAAGTTTTGTAGTACTGTAAGACTGGCGTGTGTTGAATGAATGATCGCTTCCTCTCACTTCAGACAGAATAAATTACTTCTGTTTCTCACTATAGATGTTTGTAGTAAGTCTACAAATTACAGCTGGATTTCTTTGCTGGTGTATCAGCACAGATGTCAATGAGTTCAGGGTCTACATCTGTAAAGTTTAGTGCTTTTTACCAAACTAAAGGGCACTTTCTCCTTCCTTTATCTGCGCTCTTTTCATGACCTGGGGATCAGTTGACCTTCACTATCATGACAGAACTTCTTACCCCTTGAAAACACCTTTGAGACAAGGACTTTGGAGAAGGCGGCCTTCAGAGGAGCTTCAGGAAAGAAAAATACAGGTGAGTTTTTCCTCGCACATCTGCTCTGGATGGAGTTAACTTATACGAATTAAAGAGGCAATGGAGACATGTTAGAATAAAGAAAAGAGAGTAGTTTTTAAATATTGTCATCTATCTCCCACCTCTTAACCATTGTAAGCTTCGATAGACACCTTCAGTAGATAAAATGCAACATTTTACAAACAATGTCCAACATCTCAGTAGCTTCCTACAGGAAACAAAATATTAATCCGAATGATAAAAACTATACCCTTAAATGCAGGAGCCTCATACATAAGGCCAGGCCTGCTTAAAAGCATTACTTCTTTTCTTTAGTTATTTCCAATAATTTAACAGTAATTCTGAGTTAAGTGTATTACGCTTTTCCTGTTGGAAATGGAAAAACTGTTCACTGCGGTGGTTTCCAGCAGCTGCAGCCAGAGGAGAGCAGCTCTGTCCTGACTGCAGGTCCACACGACACAGTGACACGGTAACACGGTAACATTTCCTGGTCATCAAAAGCTGCACATGAAGCAAAAGTCAGTGTATATGCAGCACCGCTGGAAGTCAAACACACTCAGAGGCTCTCGCACTGCAACTGCAAGGCCAGAGCAGGTGCAGAGGAGCATTACAAGACCGTCTGTCAAAACCTGCAGAGTGAATCTAATAAGGACTGAAACACAGAAGCATCCCAATTGCAAATGATCTGGAAAAAAGTTTTCAAACATATGGAGGGACAGATGGACACATGGATAGACCAATGGAGAGCTGAGAGGGGTCTTTGCACCATTTGTCATGGTTTTCTCATTTGAAACTGCCAAAAACATGGGGTCCACTATTTACATACACATACAGCACAGAGACAACACACTGCCACAAATAAACAGAAATGAAGAAGAGAAGATTGTTTCAGATATTTTCCATGTTCCATGTATGCAAGGCCGGGAAAGTCTTTGCCAATCGCACATGCACCTTGTTTTACCGCTTTGCTGTTTAGGAAGGTGTGTCTCTACCTTCGTGGTCTACTCCGGCTCTGCATGGGACTGAGATGAAGGCTTTGCAGAGATGGTGAAATGGTTTCTTTCATCCTGCAAACGTTTCTTTCTAATGAATGCTTAGTTTCCTGTTGTTGTTGAGACACCTCGCTGTTTTCCCCTCCAGTCTTTGGCATAGCAACAGAGAGTGATCAGTAAGAACATGAAACCGTATACTTGGTCTTTGTTCGAGAATTTAGAGATACACGTCGAGTTCAACACTTGCTACACCTACACTTTGGCTGTCTGTTCCTTTTCATGTCCCTCTGTACACAGCTGATGCGGGACATTTTGCTTCTTCTCTGAATATATTTTTGAAATATAAAGGGGAGCCAAGACAAAAAATAAAAGAAGGGAGAGAAAAAAAATCTGCCCAACTATCATCACATAGCCTGTTGTTTTAAGAACTCTTTCATGTGCAGCACATAAACAGCTACATTACAACAAGTTTACCGTTTTTCCCTGAAAAGAAACTAAGAGGGGAGAGAGATTTGTGTGCAACCCTGGACTTCTTCAGCCCCATGTCTGTGAGAAAACAGTCTAATCCTGGAATCCTCCCATTTCCATTGTGCAGTTGCCACTGGCATCTATTATTCAACACAGGTTTGATTCATGATTGCACAAATGAGAATAAAGTAAAATATATCACCGATATGAATATCTGCTGAAAAGTGCAGCATATTGCATGACAGACTTACCATCTACTGGTGCTTGGATTTGTCAAGGCAGTAAGAACATAAACAAATGCATTAAGCACACAAAAATGTCATTTTAAGGGAACCCTGTCAAAAGTACAAGCTGTTGCTTAAGGGAATAACTATAGAGTATTTGTTTCCATGGAGATAAGCCTTTGTTAACCATGAAATTGTCTAGCAAATTTGCAGTAATCATTCCCTGACAATACAGTGTATGTATGTGTGCATGCATGCCAGAGGTATTCGAAGGTGCATGCATTCTTCCTTCCAATTCACTGCAAGCCCTAGAGAATTCTCTATTGTACATAAAAAGATCACTGCTGCATATTCAGACGACATGTCCCATGGGGGTCATTAAAAAACATGTTTTGAGGGAGCCAGCAATCTCACACTGCTGTTAATGAGCTACAGCTACAGCTTTATTAGAACTAACATTTGTTAGCTGGTCTTTATACAGGCATTCTTGTGGAAAATAGAAAAAAATGGTCAAACAATGAAAGAGGTCAGATTGTCGTGCTTTTTTAAAATCTTTTCAAGTTGGTTTATTTGCACGCATGCATGAATTGATGGGCGCTCTACGATTTCCCAATCGGCTATGACAAAATTTTGAAAATGTAGGGTGCCTTAAATGTTTGGTGCTGGATATTTTGGGAAACGGATATGTGCTGCCAACTTCATAAGTGATATGAGACACTTGACAGCATTGTAATTCAGTGCGATGGGAAGCAGGCCATACACCGGCCAGTAACAGAGCTCTAATTGTGGTGCAGCAGCTGAAAGCCTGTTGACAACCATTTCAATGCATTAGTGAGAAACACTGTACTTTAGTTCCATTAAAACAATGTCTCTCCAGCCACTCCTGAGCTCAAAGAGGGTGATATTTTGAATGATAAAGTGAAATTCTAAAACACAGCGTCCTGACGCTCAAGCAAACAGCTGGTGAAATATATATTCATACTCTATATATAAACAAAGAGAAACTTTACCGATCTGCAGCTTTTTAATTTGTGACATCTTACATACCTACAAGAGATTTTTTTCTTTGATTTGGCGCGTTGTGCATCTGAACTGACTTCAGCAGGATTTATGTGAGCATACGGTAAATTCATAATGTTTATTCTTCCAGGTGGGTCGTTGGCAGTGTAGATCACTTCATGTGCTGCACTCTTCTTTTTGATGCCGTCGCTCTCTTCCTACCTGCATGTTTGTGTTTCGGTGTGCTGAGTTTCAGCACTTCCTCTGGGTGGGGAACAAGGATGAGCGAGAAACATCTGGTGGGGTCACTGCAAACTGTTGAGCAGCTTACAGCATGTTTCTCACTGATACAATCTCCTTACATGTTGCTTCCCGTTTAAATTTACCTAAATTTCATATCTGAATTTATGAAACTGCTCGGTTAATAATCTATATATATCAGCTGACTTCCAATAGGCCCACTGTCTGAATAGGGCAAGGCAAATTTATACATACAGCACATTTCATGTACAAGATGATTCAAGATGCTTTACATAAAACATTAGAGCATTCCAGCGGGGTGCAGGGGAGGTATTAAAAAGTAGATCAAAAGCAAACACAAACTTTTATGATAAATAAAGTAAGAACAGAAAAAACGAAGAATCCATAGGTAATTTAAAATAAAAAGCAAAGAAAATGATGAGCAAACTTTTTGGCTTTCACGGTTTGCCTTGGCAGAATTTATCAGACAGTATTAAGACACTTATTTGGCATTAATTATTAAAAAGAAAAATCTGAATTTACTTCACTTACTACAATGTTTTGGCTCTGAGTGAGATATTTTCTACTTGACTCACTACTCTCGCTCAGTAAGATCAAAAACCTTCGACTGTGCACCTGGGAGGCATCAAGGAGATTCTGATCTCTTCAGCAGGCATTTTTTTCTGCTACCAGGAAGTCTTGCCTCACTGACAAAAGAGACAGGAGCGCAGAAGCAAGCGAGTTTCCATCCCAGCCCTGCATGGTTTCCACAGTGTCGTCGTCGGAGGCAGCTTGGGGTTAAGGGTCAGCTGGACACGGCCTGGTAAAGAAACCTGCAATGCTCATCACATCTGCAATTATCCTCTCCCTTTGAAGAAGGGCACTGACAGATCTGGCTTTTATGCTTCTACGCTGAATGAATGTCGAGTTCCATAGTCCATACAATCATTGCAGATCTTATGCCAGAGTAGGTGTGCTGCAAATGGAGGCAAATAAAACCTGCTTGACAGAAGCTGGAGGGCCACTTCTGTGGACATGCCAAGAGAAGAGAGGTAGAGAGGAATGAAAAGCCATTGCTTAGCTCTTGTTGTGGGTGCTGAAGAAAAGTAGATGACTAGTGGTTTGCAAAGAGCCCTACAGCTTTGGCTTTGTTCTGAATGACTCTTTGCATGCTTTAAATTCCCAAATAGTGGTTCCAGCTTCTTTATGCCTCAAATAGAAAGATCATTATTTGATTCACACTTGTGTCAGAAATAAGCTTAACAATTATTTGTTTCCTTAAGTTTCAGTATAGTTTACATAAAGTCTTTCATTAATCAGAATTTATTCAATTAAAAGATTCACTCTAGATGGATTTTGTTTGTAAAAGTTGTGAAACAAGAAAATTAAGCGTCAGTTTAATTAAATTTGCTATAAATGCTGTTTCATTTGGTTGATTTGTTGAGCTTACAGCTTACTTCTGTTAGTGGAGCCTCTGAAATGCACAGTTGAAGTTGAAGTGCTAAGTGCTATTTTATTCCCCAGGCTTCAAAGGTGATTCTTTCTCAAAACCTGGAGTCTCTGAGTTAGGAGCAAGGTCTGTGGAGTTATGATTTGATGAACCAGTCTTTGCAATATCAAAGACCTCTTTCGGTCTTCATCAGGACTGGATTCTAGGTCAAAGACAGTCATAAGGCTCATTACTTTAAAACAAATTTAGGATTGTTGTGTTTTAATCTCTTTGTTTTCCATTTCCTTTTGATTCATTGCTTGCTTACGTAAAGGAATGACTTGACTTGATAAAGTTTTAGTACTAAAGATTCCTGGGAAGAACAAAACACAAATTGGTTATGTTAAAGAGGCTCTATGCAGCATTATCATCGTCATAAAGCAGCTTGGAAGTAATTATTTTCCTCGACTGACCTGTTCTGATGACAAAGCGAACATTTCCTCCTCCACTGGGTCTCCCCCTACCAGAAACGGCACTTGCAGTTTAGCCCATTGACACTCGCGCTTGTTTTGGTTTGGAAGTCTCGCGATACACGAGACTACCGCTATAAGGCCGGTCGTAAATCCGCTTGGACAAAAATGCATGTTTACTCTGCGATTCGGTTTTTGCTTTTATACTGCTTTGATCATTTAAGTTGCCTCTGTTTACAACATTCTTCTTCGCCTGTCTCCTATTTTCTCGCTCTGGAGCTCCCCCTACAGCTTGGGGGTGGGCACTGCATGGTAAACATACCAAGACTTGCATTGATCCGCTTTAAGAAAATAAAACTACTCTGGTAAGAATTGTGTTTATGTTGAGGATCCACTGCCTTACAACACTAAAAGAATGTGCAGAGAAGGTTGGAATACTCAGTTTTATGAAGTTTACCTGCTCTGTTGAACATCAGTGACCCTCCTTTAACTGGACTTATGCCAAAATGACGAAACAGGGTGAGTCATGAATGTTGCACATCAAAAGGTCTCTGGTATCATTAGGAGTTTCTTTAAACTGTTTTTGTACAGAAAATAGTTCAACAATCCTGTAAACCCCCACTACTGAACTACCAAGGCAAACCCTAATGATGGCTTATCCGTCATACATCCTGTCTCTTCTCTAAGCTCTCTCTTGGGAGTAAAAGTCAGTCTGATGTTGACTCTTGTCTTATCTCTTGCTCTGTTTCTTTCTTTCTTTCTTATTTTCATCTTTCTGTGGTGAGCACTTAATTTTATGGCTGATAGAAGGTACAAAGGAGGATCCAAATGCTTGACTCAGTTTACAGGTAAAAAGTCTTTGGGTAAGAAATAACTCAAACTTAGCAGAAAACACTGTTATACTTTACAACAGCAGAAACAGGATCAGGGCTGGTGGTCCCAGAGGGAGAAAAACCTGCATTTGGAATGAGGCATGTGAGGAGCTTAAGAGCAGACAGATGATGAGTGGAAAAACTGCAGCTGAGAAGTGACACAGGTGAACATTCAATTCAGGACCCAGCCTGCTGCTGCAAAGGAAAACACTGTTTCTTTAAGGAAAATTAAAACAGCCATCATAACACATGACACCTTGAACAGCTTGAATCTGGCTCCTTTCCTTTAATCAGAGCATGGTTGTATATAAGGCGCCTGCTGATCTCCCCTGTCTCTGCTTGCTGGAGTAGCTGTTAGTGTAGCTAGCTGTCCTTTGGACTCCTGTTGTATTTTGGTTCTCAGGATGGTGAGTGGATTTGCAGGAGATTTCTTTTATAAAAGCAGCTGGAGTACGTACTATTTTGTGCTTTGTTTGTAGGCCCACCTGCTGCTGTTTTGTTTTAAATTTCAAGTTGATTTGAGTTAATTGTCCTTTGTTGCTGGTCCTAAACTTGTTTATTTTTTCTACACACCTGGAACACATTTGATGGAGGGGCTTGGCAATCGTGGTCTGGAATCCCGACTTAAGTGTTTGGTTTGACGTAGTAGCACTAGAGGTCCATGTTTTTAGGTTTACACTGAAGTGTGTTGTGTTCACAGGGTGAGAGTGGTGACACACCTGTGCACCCCTCACTGTAGGCTGCCCTTCACTAGTGGTCCCAGCTGGGGCCTGTACTATGAAACTGGGTTAATATACCTGGAATTACTCTCTCTTACCTGGGTTGCTCACATAAAAGGGGTGGAGTCTGATGTGTCCGACCAATCAACAAAGGGATTCCCTGCAGGCTGCGGAGAAGCTACTTAAAGTGCAGATAATTATTCTTCAGAAATATTAAGAATTTCAACACATTATGAGGACAAAAACGGCACTGTTGTTACTGCTTTAGCTTCAGTCAGCAGAAATTTCAGACTTTATTAATGTACAAATTTGTCAGATTATGCTTCATTATAAATTCATCGGACAATTTAAACGTACAGCACCCTGATCACTTTATTACATTCCAGACATTTAGGGCAGCTTCCTCCCTTTCCTTTCTATTTCTTCTGTCTGACTGTTACCAACATAAATAAAGTTATGGGTGGATTTTGATTAAATTTTGAGTTTCAGAAACTGAATAAGAAAGAATTGGTTAGATTTTTAAAGTGATCCGGATAGCATAAGTTGCTGGACGCCTAACCTGGTCTGGACCAGGTTAAGTTCTGAATTAGAGATTAACGAGAGGAAACGCCATCCTCTTGACCAATCAGATCTCTTAGAAACTGTCCTGCCCATCCTGTTCACCTTGGAGAAAATAAAAAAAAAGAGAGAAAGAAAAAATTCCTGTCCACCTCGGTGCGCTGATCACAAGAGGATCTTTAGGGGGAAAACGATTTTAGAAATAGATGCAATATTTTAATGAGGAAATAAAACCTCACTAACCACTTTCAAATTCAGTTTTAGTTTCTGTCCTTGACTTGTTCCCAATTCCGTTAAACTCCACCAGCGTTGCATCTCAAATAACGAGGTTAATAATAATTCTCACACAGAACTTTTATGGAACAACTTCTCGCGCTGTCACAGAATAAATATTCAAACATAAATTCAGAGAAGTCATGAACTAGAAGCAGTCAGAGGACGCAGACAGACCACGCCACCTTATTTTATTGACTGCCAGTTAATGTGGGTGTTATTTTTATTTTTAACTCCACTGAAGGTGAAATTATTCCGATCTCTCCAGAATGTATATTTTTTAATACTTGGATGCAGATAATAGCCGGATCACTCCATAAATCTAACTATTTCTTTCTTATTCAGTTTCTGAAACTTAAAATTGAATCGAAATCTGCCCATAACTTTATTCATCTCGGTAAAAGTCACACAGAAGAAATATAAAGGAAAGGGAGGAAGCTGTCCGAAACGTTGGATGGTAATAAAGTGATCAGGCTGCTGTGCGTTCATATTGTCCGATGAAATAATAATGAGGCCTAATCTGATAAATTTGTACATTAATAAAATCTGAAATTCCTGCTGACAGAAGCAGAAGCAGTTACAACAGGGTTGTTTTTGGCCTCATACCGTGTTTAAATTCTTTATGTTTCTGAGGAATAATTGTCTGCGCTTTAAGCATGCCCCGCAGCCTGCAAGGAATCCCCTCACTGATTGGTCAGACGCTGCAGTCTCCGCCCCTTTTATGTGAATGCGCACTGATCCAGACAGGGAAACCCCGGGTTGAGTTACCGAGTTGATAACCAGCTTCGTAGTACCGATCTAGATCGCAGATGTCTAGTTAAGTCAACCCAGGTAACAGAGAGAAATCCCGGGTATGCTAACCTGGCTTCGTAGTAGCCTATAGGCCCCTGATCTATGTGGGCAGTGTTAGGATCTCATGCTCAGGATCTCCGATTTTGCTTAATGTTCATGTTATGTCATGACATTTTGGTGATTGGTATGGAGACACATCAGCAGAAGACTGTAGAGGCATATAGCGTTGGCTCCTTGCTGCAGGTGTGTGTGCTACAGGTGTGGCAGCTGGAAGCTGCATATCTGGGTGATACGAAAAATTCTAAAAAAAGTTATTACTGGCAGTGAGAAATGAACCCCATAAAACATTTCTTTGTACAGTAAATACATGAAAAGGTAAATTAACCAAAGGAGGGAAAAGAGAAAACATAATAAAAAGAAAAAGACAACAAATAGATATAATAGTTTGATAAATAAGTTAATAACAAAAGAGAAATTAAAGTTAGAAATGAAAAGATTAACATAAAATCAGTAAATGAATCATTAAAAATTAATGGAAAAAAATGTAGGAAATATTGCATATTTATAACTTAAGTGGTTTTGTTTTATTATTTTTTACATCGAAAAACTCATGAGCATTAAGTGGTGTATTAATGGTATTTTTTGTCATCATCAGTCCTAATCCAAAAAGAAATCAAGATGTCTGAGTGAGTATCTATTTATTTTGTGTTAAATTATAACAATAAACCAATCCTAGTTCTATATGTAGTCATCAATATGACATCTGTGTTAAAAGGGGAAAGAAGATGACTTCCAGCCGCAGGCATCATCTGAAGGTCAGACTGCTGCAGGATACCAATCTAAATATTTTGTTTGAGCTGGCATACCAGCTCGTAGTTGCATTTTTCAGACAGATGGTGATTGTATGTATGTGTTGTCTCCTGTAGAGCCTTATTCTGCAGATTGCTGCCAACTGGTTGGAGCAGGAAGCCAATGAAAGTGCGGCTGCAAAGGAGGCATACCTGGCGGAGAAATGTCCTCCATGTGATCTCAGCGGAGACCAGGCAGCTCTGATGGTACAAAACATTTTTTTAGAAAAATAAATTGAATGTTACTTCTCTCCAATTTGGTAATAAAAGTTCTCATTTTCATCTGGACAGGAAATCTGCAAAACGCTGCAACATGCCATTGACAAGATCGATGAGGACCGATACGACACCGAGGCCAAAGTAGCAAAGACACAGAAAGAGGTGCAGATATTTCTGTTTTATTCACATCATTATGCAGGTTTTTGCAGCGGTGATGCTTCTGCTGGTTTTCATTTTTACTTGTGTGCTTTATTTTACGTGTTGTTATGTGTTTTCATCAACACTTGTTAGGATGCTTGAAATCTATTTTGTCTACAGAAGATATTAAATGATTTAATTCAAATTCAATACCTACTTTGAACTTACTCGGAATCAGTTATCAGACTGAATGAGACGCAGAAGTGTAACCAAACCTCTGTGCTCATGGTTGCAGTGTAGAAAATGGACCAATCTGTCTCACTTCTCTTTTCTTTTGTTGGTTTTTGTTGTCAGATAGACGACCTGAAGCTGAAGGTGGTGGAGCTGGCCGGAGTGAAGAAGCCCGCCCTGAAGAAGGTGCGTATGTCCGCTGATGCCATGCTCAAAGCTCTGCTGGGCTCCAAACACACGGTCAACATGGACCTGAGGGCCAACCTGAAGCAGGTCAAGAAGGAGGTGAAAGAGGAGGTGAGTGTCTGCAGGAGGAGGACGGCAGCAGCTCTGCTGGAGGGGTTGGTGTTTCACTGACGGTGGGCTGTGTTTGTATCCCGCAGCCGACAGAGGCA
>JAVQJG010022032.1:0-10430 GCA_036024015.1 Craterocephalus amniculus
CCCCCGGATGAGTTGGCTGATGTGGCCGTGGAGAGGGAAGTCTGGGCTTCCCTGCTTAGGCTGCTGCCCCCGCGACCCGACCCCGGATAAGCGGAAGAGGACGGTACGGTACAGTTTGAAACTTATCATCCATTGTATTGTTAATGGTGTAATGGTAAAATGTAGTGTTTTAAACTCTTTTACAAAAAAAAAAAGTCAAATATCCTAACATCTTTTCTGTGTTTGCTGTATTTCACTGAGCACAGTGTGTTAAACAGGCAAGTACATAAAAAAGAACTAAATACTTCAAGTCACTTCACTACAATTTTGCATTAATGGGTTTTTAAGGCTGTTCTGTGAGTTAAAAGTGTTTAAAATTGTAAATATTACCTCAGTTGTATCACATTTCTTGTTCGAGGTATCCTTCCCTAAATGTGCAGAGAAAGTGCACCACTTGCAGGAGGAATTCATAACTGCATCAATTACAATCCCAATTCTTCTCTGGATGTTGAAGCACTGAGACACATATTTCAGTTCCATTTTCTTTAGCATCTGCTAGTTGCAGCATGACCATTTCTTTTTCCACGCTGTATCTGTCATTTAACATTCATCTAATGAGCACATCAGCACAGAAAAAAATGCTTTTAGCAAAGCACAAGTAAAAGGTGGTGGTTCTCTATATAGTGAGCTCTTAAAATAAGAGGTTCCTACATTAAGGAGCTTTATCCCAAAACCTTTCATTCAATTCAGATGTGAGATGCTCAAATTAACAATCCCCTCATATTTATTTTTTTTAATCATTGTCTACCAATCAAAATATAAAGTTGAGCATTCTTCATCTCAAAGGGTTTTTAAAAAGACAACACTGAAAACAACAGCTTAGAGATTGTTGAGGTTTTTAATAATCATCAACACATTTATGTACAAAGCAAGCAACAATGTCAAATGACCGAAAAGAAGGAGGGGGGAGGGGGAAATTCCTAAAATGCTTTTTCTTGTTTTTTGTTAATAAAAGAGCTAAAGCTTACCCCAGGAACCTCTTCAATAGTTCGAGCAGTTGTAAAGAGCAAGTATAATTACAGTTTGACAAGGTCTTCAAAGATCATCTCCTACAGTTTAACAACCCTGCGTGAGAATGGGATGGATTCACTTTATCCATCCTTCCATGAAAATAATTGTGGATCATGGCAAGGTCCTTTTTAAAGAAAAAAATGGGAAAGAACTTGTCCCTTACAGTTTCCTCAAAAAGCACCAAGTTTGTCTTTGTTCTCCACTTATCCAATGGGAAAAATGCTTCTACACAGTATACACCAATTGCAGGCCAGGGCATGAGCATTTCCAGGAAGAGCAGATATTACATGTTTGTGGATTGAATGAAACGGGAGTGTTGGATGTTTCATGTTCGCACATTTGCTTGCCATTCTCTCCTACATGTTGCAAAATGTGCCGACTGTTCTTTCTTCCAAAAAATGCATCTTCACACCCTGATAGTCTAATACACAAATGTTTCAGTGACATACTTCAAGATCACTTTAACTTACTGCTTTCAATATGAGTATAAAATATCTGTCTCCAGGTGTGGTGTAAAAAAAAAAAAAGAAAGAAAAAGCTTAAATTTAAGTTTTAAAAATGCAAACAACCAAAAAGCTAGATTCTGTATTCCAAAACTACATTTGTCTCACACAGTGAAAGAGAAATGTTTTGCTGAAGATGTAATAATTACCTCATTTACTGTATTCTTAAGGAAATGTTCCATGTGCATTTATTTTTTTCTTTTGCTCCAAAAAACTAAAATTAAACGTAAGCTTAGTGGTTCATGTATCTCAGATGGATCTGTGAAGCTGCAGGACCTTCAGGACATCAGACACACCCGATAATCAGCTTCAATTCAGAATTACTCAGAAATGTCATCATTTTAAAATATTATCTTTGCTTTTCTCTCAAAATATTAAAAAGTACTCGTCCCATACATCCCCAAGGAAAATACACAAGACTTGTTTTCGTTTTCCTGGTGTTGAAAGAAGTTCAATCTCTATTTAAATCTTCAGGAGACATGTTTCAAAAACAGAGGAATCCCAGCAGAGCCCAAATAGTTGACCAGATCAGAGTCAAAGATCAGTTTGGTGCCGTTACAGTAAAGGCAAACATCTCACACCAAGGGTAGCAAAAACTCCATTTCTAATGGTTTTGATTTATTCTTGCAGCATAAATCCTGTTCCTTCAAAATAAAGAGATCTTGCATCTTGCTTCTTTCCTGCAGTTCATCCTAATTTTGTTATCATCTCACATCTGACCACTAACCATCGTTTACTTCATCTGCATTATTTGTTCATAACATCAGGGACTACATGTAACCAAGGGGAGTACAGAAAAACAAGGAATCAGTCTTTACTTAACACAATGCTTATGAATGAATAAAGGTAAAATAAATTTAGAGAAACTTGGAACTTATACAAAAACATTTGCCACTAGTTAGTTTGGTTTGTTTCCTCTTCAGTCTTTATGGTGACTGCTGATGCCAACAGCAGCACTGAGGGGATGGTGGTAAAACTCATTATTTACACACACGCGCACGCTATACTCACTGTACAGTCATACACCTGCGCACACTCCACTGTGCCCAGTTTTCTCAGTCGTATCACAGGTCAAAAGTCTGAAAGTCTCTCGCTCTCACACAGAAATGGAAACAAACTGGGGAGCAGAATGGCTGCCGGTGCTCATACGATGCAACAACTAGGGTGCACCTCCGCTCTGTGAAGTCATCCGACAGAGGGAACTCTGGGAAAGTAAGTCCTTCTGATAAAATTCCTGCATTTTACTTTGCGGGATGTGGCTGTGTACAGAAAACACAGATGTCAAAGTTAGCACCAATAATTATTCACACAATTTCAACGTGAAAACACAGTGGAATTTCATTTGGTAACACATTTAAGTCATAATCAGAGTATAAAAAGGTTAGCTTCCAAAATATTTAACATAAGAATGTGACCAAATTCATTTATTTAATTAAACTAGCTTAAAAATGTTATCCATATAACTTGCTGCTGAATCAGAAGCGCTGGTTGATTTGAAAAAGGTCTAAAACAGACAAAGACAGAAAAAAAGTTTATTTTACCTCACGGACTTGGAGGTTTTAGCTTTCATCATCTGAGACATGTGGTTTAGCAATAGCCATCTCCTCCTTGCTATTTGCAATCATCTTACATTTCTATACAAAAAAAGAGGAAAACACTGTCAGTATAAGGTAACACACATAAACACCATCCTGACCAAAAGTATTCAGAGACAAGAAACACTAAAATGAAGACTAGAATACACGTCAGAAGTCATCTTACACTGCTGTACAATAGTACACTCAAACTCAACAAAAAGCCCACATTTACCTCAGTCAGCTCCTTGATGGTATGTATATTGGCCTGCTGAGTGACCTTCCTCTTTGCTTCCTGTATGTGGTCCAGGTTTAGAGACGGCGTTGGGGGGGCAAGGCACGGGGGAGGATTGTTAGTAATTGTAGGAAGAGGGGCGAGGGGAGGCATAGCCGCCAGGGCCCCCATGTTGGTCAAGGCAGCCGTCATAGTGGCTGCAGTCATACTTGCCACGGCTGCGCTCATGGTCATGTTTGACATGGTGGGCATTCCCGGAATACTGGGTAATCCCATTGGACCCATGTTGGGCATATTCGGCATCCCCATGCCCATCTGAAGGGGCAATGGTAAAGGTAAAGAGAGAGGTGCGGGCGATGGAGTTGGCAGAGGAAGCTGGAGGATGGCTTTTGGCCGAAGGTTCTCGGGAATGGGAACCCCCGCTTTAGCGCACATGGCGGCAGCATTAGCTTTCGCTATCTCAAGTAACTGGTCCTTATCTGTGGAAAGGAAAGGTGAAAGGAAGACAGAGAGAAGTGTAAAACAAAGTTTGAGGTAGAAAAATAAACAAGGACAGATCAAAAATAAAAGAAGTTCAATGATTAGAAATGGTTGAATAAAATCAGATAAAGTGTCCAACAAGCGTTTTTCTTTGGTTACAATGTGAATGATTTACCCAGATCAGTGAGCCGTGGCGGCGTCTTGCTAGTGCTGCGTCGTGTTCGGGACCCTGAGCGCCGCTGTTTGCGTAGAATGAGAACTGGAGAGTGGCTAGGTTCCCTCTTCCATCTGTCCCGTCTGTCAAAGGAACGACTGCGAAACACTGGCCGCCTCCCCCGACCCCGTGACCTTGACCTCCGTCTACGATCTGAGGAACGAGAACGAGACCGCCTGCTTCTGTCTCCTGACCTGGACCTTTTCTTCCGGCCGGTGGAGCGGCTCTTGGAGCGCTTACTCCTGTCAGTGGACTTGGACCTCCTCCTTCCTCGAGCATTTGGTGAACGAGAGCGAGATCTTCTCTTGCGGGTTGGAGAGCGGGATTTGGATCGCCGGTTCCTGGTTCGTGACTTGGATCTTGAACGTTTGCGACGTGTGGCAGAACGAGAACGTGACCTCCGTCGTCGGGCAGGAGATTTGGATCGTCGCTTTTTTCTTTCTGATGGAGAAACAGATTCACGTTTCTTCACTGGAGACTTGGACCTGAGGAAAGGCGAAAGATTGGACTGATTAATAGCATTTTAATGGGAAGAAATAAGAGCTAGAAAACAAGCAGAGGGTCAAGTTTGCCATGTTATATTTTTCCTGTTATCTTCTAATGTTGCCTGATGTTATTAGTTTATTAATAACATGTTTTCTCGTCATTTTATGAGGTATTGCTTTTACATAATACTCTAAAGACCCACACAGAGTTTGACTCACAGATTCATACACACAGCAACACCACCACATACCTGGACAGCTTTCTTCTAGACTTAGAATTGGATGATGAACGAACGGGTTTCCTGTGATCCGTAGGCGAGCGTGACTTGGACAATTGCTTCTTCGGTATTTCCGGAGATGCAGACCCAGAGGAGCTTCTCTGGCTTTCAGACGGCGTTTTTACCACGGAAGGCTCGTCTTCTTCTGATGCTTTGGATGAACCCATCTGGCCGGTGCCTTGTTCTGGGGAAGCGGATCTGGACCTCGGAGCATTCAGGTTTTCGCCCTGAATGGGCTGATCCTGCAACTCATCCTGCAACTTCTCAGGGGAACATCCTGCTTGGGAGCTGGGCTCAGGTGCAGGGGGAATTGGCTTCAAATCGTCTGCAGGGTGCATGCCTATAAAAACAAAACATGAGAGAGAACGTGCTTTCAAAATATGTAATATAAAGCAAAAAAACATTCAACTTATCCACTAAGCAGTTTTTGGATTTCAATGGTGTACATGAACAATAAATGCACTGTGAAGATCTCATTGCTGAGTTACCTAATTTGCTCTAGAGTGAAAAGAAGATTTTACCTGCAGCATCGGAGAGACCCCCATTTTCTTCAGCTGCCTGTACAACAGTCGTCTTCTCTGCTGGCGGTGGGGGAAACTTTTTCTCTTTAACTGGAGTGGGAGACACAGACCTGGCCGATGATGAGCTTTCTGACCTTCCCCCACTAGGTTCAGACCTGGATCTGGACTTGGATCTGTTCACCCCCGAGGCAGATTTAGACTTTGACCTTCTAGCCCTCTTGGGAGATTTGGACCTCTTCTTGGTTGCCTGTGGCGACCGGGACTTGGACCTTTTTCCAGATCTTGGCGGAGAGCGATTTTTTCTTCCTGGGGAGCGAGAACGCCTTCTCGCCGGTGACCGGGACTTGGAGCGCTTTCGGGATGGAGGGGTTTTGGATTTGGTACGTTTGCGGGGAGTTCTGGATCTGGAGCGGCGACTGCGCTTCAGTAATACGATGGAGCGTGACCGAGTACGCCTACTCCGGCGTGGTGACCGAGTTCGTGAGCGCCGGGATCTCGGGGACCTCCTGCGCCTAGACACGGACCGACTCCTCGAACGCCGGCCTCCGGCGCGCCTTCCTGGTGAACGTGATCTGGAGCGGCCAACAGGACGTCTAGATCGAGAATGAGAACGCCGGGGTCTGGTCACAGAACGGGACAGTGACCGCCTACTTCCTCCACCGCCTCGCCTTGGTGAGCGTGTCCTTGATCGCCTTGTGCCTCCACGGGATCGGGACTCTGACCTTCGTCGTCTCCTTGGAGATCGAGACAGAGAGGGAGACCTGCGGCCACCACGCTTAGGAGATCGTGACACTCTTCTTTTGGGAGAACGAGAACTCCTGCGTCGCTTTGGGGAAACGGACAAGGAACTTCTTCGCCGTTTAGGAGACCTGGACTTCCTTGGAGACTTTGGCACCTTCTTCTTGGGGGTGACAGAGAGCGAGGTAGATCGGGACCGACGGCCACCTCTCTTAAGAGACTTGCGTGGTGGAGAGCGTGACTTTCTCATGGACTTAGGAGACGGAGACCGAGATTTAGAACGGGACACCTGACGACTTTTTAGAGGAGTTGAAGATAGTCTACCCTTTGTGGGTGACCTGGAATGGGATCTAGACGGCTCTTTCACCAATTCTGTTGTCTGACAGTCGGGCTGCTGCTTGCTGAGGCTAGGTGATGGAGACCGGCTTGGACCTGATTCTGATCTCTTCATCTCTAAGCCCCTAGGAGGGGATGGCGACCTGGATGACTCATGCTCCTTTACCTTCACCTCTTGAACTGAATTGGTCTGATCTTTCATGCCTGGATCATCTCTTGGGGTAGTACCTTCCTGTTTCGGGATGATGTCAGGTAATTCTTGGGCATTGCTGATCATACCATTTCCATGGCTGCCTTCTGTCTTAACCGTAACCATTTCTGTCTGCACCATCTCATCCTGGTCTGCAGGGGGTGATTTCATATTCTTTTCTGATTCATTGGCATCGCCATCTTTCTCTCTGGATGACGTCAATTCCATGTCAGTTATCTCCTCTTGCATTACTCCAGGCAATTCAGGTTTCTGCACGATGACAGGCGCCTCTTTGTCCTCCCCTTGTTTGCCTTTTGAAACCAGTCTTTGTACTGGTTCTTGGAGATCAGGTGCAGCAGCTTGAGAAAATTTACCATCACTGGGTGCTTTACCTCCTTCACCTTCAGACTCAGAACCTGAAGCTGAGCTGCTATCAGAAGACGGGGACTTTTTACCCTGCTTTTCATCTTTCTTTTTTTTCTTCTTCTTCTTTTTGGCAGCTTGTTTTTTATGTTTCTTGGATTTTGTTTCTCCTTCCACATCCGCACGATCTGCAAGTAGTAGTCATGGTGAAAAAAAAAAAAGGAACTTGGCCATTTGTCATTTACTGTGAAAGACCATTTCAATTATGGTTGTGTCTAACTTCTCTATACCTGTAATTGAATCCTTTTTGCCTTCCTCATTCACCCCAACATTTTCTGCAGCTGCTGCCAGTCTGGCACTGAAAAGGAAAAGTATATGAGAAATGTGTTTCCTAAACTACTTGTAAAATGACTTGAATCGTCTTGGGAATCAAAATCAAGTATCAAGTTGTCAGTGAAGGTTCTCAATCATCCGGGTCATTTTCATTCAAGAGTTGAGGTAAGGCATCTGGACTTTAAGAGTTTTTATTGAAGATATTTCGCTGCTTAGCGAAGCAGCAAAACGTCATCAATAAAAACTCTATTAAGTCCAGATGCCTTGCTTCAGCTCTTTTGAAAGTGTCATGTTGATTTTCTCAGATAGAAAGAAAAAATGGAAAGGAAAAAATGATAATAAACAGTCAAATCAAATAAACATACAAAGCCATAAGTTACATGTTCCATGATAACATTCATCAGATAATTTTGTGCCAATAAGAAGTGGTGCCTGGTCAATCACAGCATCCCAACTTAAATCATTACAATATAAAGAAATGTAAAAGTTAAATTGTGGTGAATTCAACTAATTCTGAAAAGTATTTAGTTCAGATTTAGCATTTTATTAAAGTTTTTGGGTAGAATGATTAAATGTTTAGTTCTCCTGACCTGGCTCTGGTTGTCCTGACAGGTCTCGGTGGAGGAGGGGGCTCCACATCTGACTCAGCGCCAGAGTCTGAGCTGCTTTCTTTCTCGCCTTTCCTTTTTCTCTTCTTCTTCTTGCTCTTGTGTTTTCTGTGCTTCTTGTTTTTCTTATGGGGTGGCTCAATCCCTTCCTTTGCATTCATGTCATCTTTCTCTGGTGCTTCATCCTCACCTGTAGAAGTAAAACAGCATTTTAGTCTTTAATAAGTAGCAAATTAGGACTGGGATATAAATCGATTTTATCGATAAATCGAATTTGCTATTAATGAGGATTTAATTTTTTGAAAATCAAGATTTTCTTAGTCGGACATATTTTGCCGACGTTGCCTTCCCTCACCTGTACAACTGTATGCATAAAAGTTATATTTTCATTGTTTACAGTGGCAGGGCCTGCCAGCTGGTTTTACAAGTTTGTTTCACAACTTGAAATATCTGCTTTTTTAATTTAGGTCAACTTCCTGACTGGGTGATTGAAATAAAAGCATGTTTTCCCATAAAATCTAATATTTGTGATCTTTTTTAAAGAAAAATACAGGAAGATGAAAGAAAATCGATTAAAATCGAAAATCGGATTTGGTTTTAAAAAATCTGAGATTTTATTTTTTGGCCATATCGCCCAGCCCAATAACAAATTAAAATGCAAAAGGTAATGGTGGGGTGGGGCAATATAAACCAATTTTAATATCTCGATCATTTTTTTCTTAAATCACAATATATCATATGTATATCTCTCGATATACTTTTTTTTGGTAAAGTAAACAAAGAGACGGTTCAACTTTACGGCCTTGGGTGCTAAATGCACTTTTTTAAGGATCAGAAGCACATGTGCGTTAAAATATTTGATTGAAATTAAAGTATGTTTATTAAAATAATCAAAAATACTTTTCAACGATCATAACAAAGACAATTGTGCAAAACGCTAAAAAAAAAAGAGATATTTTACTCAAAACAAGATAACTCGATATAAACTATATTCCCTCATTCTATATCGTGTGACAAAGTCTCAATATATCTGAAAATCTCGATATACAGCCCAGCTCTAGTGAGAAGTAAAGATACTCATCCTAGTAGGTCTGGGTGATTTAGTCATTTAGATGTCAACACAGAGACTAACATTAGAGCCACATATTGTCTAAATATTTATTGTTACAGGAAATAGTTAAGGATCCCCATCAATTTAGTTTTGTTCAGCTTTTTGTGTGAAGCTTCAGTTCTTACTAGGGATGTAACGATTATCTCAAGCCACGATTCGATTCTCGATTTAAAGGTCAGGATCTTGACTTTTTTCGAAATTTTTTTCCAACAAAATAATTTTAGTTATTTTAAGGCTAAGTGAGTTCACTTTCTTATATTTGCCTTTTTCTCCCTCGTTTAAAACTGTGGCCTTCTATTACCTGTTGTACTAACATAATTTCACGCTGAACAAATAATTGTTATACATATATAAAGCAAAATAAGTTTTTTGTTTTGAACGTAATCTGCATTGATTGCACTGATGCATTACATGCGGACCGATTTTTTTCTACATCGATTGCCATTTTATCCAGTTTCAATCCATTTTAAAACAATTTTCGGTGTATCGTTACATCCCTAGTTCTTACGAAGTCATAATAAGGCACTTTAAAAGATACAATGAATTAGAATTTAATTCAAACAAATTTTTTCCCCCACATTTGTCCAATTTATAATTGTCGTGTTCATACAAGCTCATTTCATATCTTTTCCATCACTTACCAGAAGGAAGGCCGACAGCAGTTTCCATTATGATGATGCCACAATTTTGCAAAAGATCGTCTAGAGGTCACTGGTGTGCTTCTCCCCAAATCAGTGCTGGAGAGAAAAACAGAGGTAATGTCATCTGAAAGTGTGCTATGGGTCTGTAACGCACTTGACAGCATGTGCTTCATTCAGCCAATCAGAGACTGTCACTCAGACAACAACAGTAGCAGAACAGCGATGCGAGGTGTCTGCCTGCCACTGGAAGTAACCGGTGAATCAGAGATGTAACCAAAGACATATCTACACACAAAGGAGCTTGACATCAACCACACAGCCATCCTTATAGAAGACTAAAATAATAATGGGTACCACACTAAGAACGCCAGTCAAAAAAGAAAAGAAGCGAAAACCATAGGTTAAAATTGAACTTGAAACCATTTAAAAGGGTTTGGAGATCTTCATTTGAGAACAGTATTGTGAGTTAATTTGTTAAAAACTTCCTGTATCAACAACATTAAACAAATTGTCCTTTTGAATATATCCAAGTGGAGATGTAAACATACTAAGTACGACAAGAATATTTCTGAGACTGAACTTGAGTCTAGTATATCTGAATGACAACTAGTCTGTTTATAAATACAAATGCGGCAAGCAAAATATGTTCAGCATCTTAGAGTATGACAACCAGTACTTAACATTATTGCTAATCAATTGATATCAAATACAACAAATTTGTTTTAAAATAAATATGACAATCTTAAGCAGTTGATTTTCTGATGTTCTGT
>JAVQJG010022041.1:0-12566 GCA_036024015.1 Craterocephalus amniculus
GAGAGGAGCCAGATGAGGTGGCTCGGGCATCTGGTCAGGATGCCCCCTGGACGCCTCCCTCGGGAGGTGTTCTGGGCACGTCCCACCGGGAGGAGGCCTCGGGGTAGACCCAGGACCCGCTGGAGGGATTATATCTCTCGGCTGACCTGGGAACGCCTCGGGATCCCCCCGGATGAGTTGCCGGATGTGGCCGTGGAGAGGGAAGTCTGGGCTTCCCTGCTTAGGCTGCTGCCCCCGCGACCTGACCCCGGTTAAGCGGAAGAGGACGGTACGACGGTATTAAATTTAACTTAAGATTGCTGTATTTATTCAAACTATATTGAAAGTCATTTTTTAATTTTAGATAATTATTTCCGTACAATTGTTTTTTATTTATACTTATATAACAACCAAGGTATTTAATTCTGATACATTGGACCTGAAATTGTTTAAATTGATGCAGCTTTGTTTGTTTTGGGTCAATTGCCTTGATTTCTGTTTTGCTCATTTTTATTTTATATCCTGATATCTTTGAAAATTGACCCATTATTTCAATTACCCTTGGGATTGAGACATCAGCTTTTCTTAAGTATAATAACAAATCATCTGCAAATAGACTCAATTTACATTTATTTTTGCCCAAATTGATTCCGAATATATTTTCTGCCAAATAAAAAAAAGAAACTGAAAAACTCCATAGCAGAGACTGGTTCTTCTCACAACAGGACCAGTATGACCTGTACACTTTACAGAGCAAGGCTTTATGGAAGAATGACCAGAAAAAAGCATTTGCTTATATATGTTTGCCAAAAGCCATGTGGGAGACTCCCCCACATGTATAGGAGAAGGTCCTCTGGACAAACGAGACTAAAACTTAACTTTACAGCCATTAAAGGAAATGATGTGTCTGGCATGAACCAAACACTTCTCGTGTGGCGTCGTCATAATGTGGTTATAATTTCATAAAAGATGAGGGGTATTAATGCTGGAAAATTCAAGTACTACTAGTTGATAATTCTAAAGCTGGTATCACATCATCCTCTGATTATCATTCAGATAATAAATCCAATCCAAATAACTTTTGATAAATAGCGAGGTTTTTTTTTTAACTAATCAAGGTCTATTTCTGTTTAATGTTGATTATAATGTCCTTTAATGTTTTAGTCATTTATGTTCAGCAGCTGCTTAAAGGTGTTTTAGAAATAAAAATTGCTTGACTTTGGCCTCACAACAACTAAAGTATGAATTTTATTTATCAATTCCCTGTTGCTCACATTTTTAACATTATAGTTCCAGGTAACCTTTAAAAAGTGGTAGCTTCATGCTCCGGGCTGTTCTGCTCATAAATCTGACAAAATAAACAGAAACATGTATGAAGACTACCCCGCAGGTTCATCCACTAAACTCTAAACCGTAAAAAATCACTGTTTAAACTTAAATAAACAAATTTAATGATACTCTTTGATGTATCAATACTCCCCAATCTTAATTCACTACTTTTCACTTAAATTATAAAAACACAGATTAACTTCTATCTTTAAATTATTTGTAATTGTAACTTTAAAAGTGAGGTATTCTTGATAGATACAGCCGCTAGTAGACAATATAAAAAGTAACATTTTCAAAGTCCTCCAAGTCCAGGCTAGTTAAAGCAACCCCTCATTTCCTCTCCAGCTTTGCATAGAGAGGCTTCAGATTGCTGGCGGGCCCACAGGGTCAGCCATAGAACAGGTTCTGATATGATAAACACTGTCTGAGGTCCTTGAGGGAGGCTGGTTAGGGTGAGAGACAATTCCAGATTGACAGAGACCGTGTCAATCCTGAGTAGGACATGTAAATGTTAAAAAGATTAAAAACTCATCATCTTTTTAGACGAGTCTCCCTTCTTTCCTCTTCCACCAATCACTCCACCCTTTGGAAAAACCCATTGAGGAGGCAGCGAGGCAGTGGGGCACAGGCTATTGGCAGTGGAGATAATAGACGAAGGCAAATTGCATTTCTCATCAGAAGTTTCATTAACCCCAGGACCTGCATGGAGGGCATAATCTGTAACATTACCACTTCCTCACGTTTCTACCTAGTCGAGTCCCCACACACCTTCCATGACGCACAAATAAGAAAGAGAAGGAAGGAAAAAAAGCTGCAAAAGCAAGTTTCCGGATCCGATTATCTGATTTTCTCTTTATTTACAGCTTCCCTTGTTAATTCAGTGTGATATTACAAACATATGGACTGAAATGGCTGTTTTCACAAAACAAGTAAAGTTTAAAAAAGGAGACAGAGAGATATTTCACAAGTTTCGCATTTATGCATCCACACTTCTCCCACAATTTTCCTTTGTCTCGCTCATCTTCCCATTCTTTCTGCTGCACCTGGGAGACATCTTTAAGCAGGATATTAGTCCAGAACAGTGTGTGGGCTCTGGCGTATGAATATTTATAGCACATTGGAGAAGGTGTAGGAGGTTCAACCTTGACTATGGTGTAATCAGCACGCATACTGACTCAGGCCGTGATTTAGAGACAGCCAACCTGCTGAGAGCCTCACTCGATACTCAACTCTCGTGGACACACATAATCAATGTCTGCCTCATTAAGGTCGTACCCTTTGCGAATTGGGCTGAACTTTGCAACATTTTTAACGAGATTCACATTCACATTCATCGCACCTTTTTTTTTTTATCATCATTCCTTAAAAAGAGCATGCCCGAGCATGATCGATTGTACAAGTTGACTTTTCCCCCACTTTTATGCTACTTTCTGGGCTGAGCACCACGCTGAGCTGAATGGTGACCTCGCAAGTCTAGCCAAGATGATGGTTGTATGACAAATATCAGGGACAAAGGCCTGGCAGGAGTTGTAGTTTGATGAAAAACTGACTGTGTATGCAGCAACATCCAGCTGATGAAGACAAAGTCACAATGCAGTGTACTGCAGATGTGTTCAAGGGGACTATTTCTATTGACCCCCCACAGCCTTTGCTTCTTTCCCGATTTTAACTTAGCAAGAATATAGAAAGACACCTCTGATGTCCTTCAACAGAAACACACAGCTGAGCACTTAAAGACAACATATGGACTTGCAGTTGCACACAAACTTTGTTCGTGCTTTCTAAGGAGAAAGATGCTAAGTACTCCATTCTTGCCACAAAAACTGAGTGAGACACTGATAAATTTATCTTTTAATCTAAAAACTAATTAACACAAACAATGGAGCGAAAACCTTACTCAACATGAGGAAGAATTAAGCCATTCTGACAGCGGAGCCCCAAGCCATGCTCAGCCTACTTGAGTTTATTTTGTTAAACATATGTGAACAAATTCTATTAACCTTTCCTCACGGTCACCATATTCTGGGAAAATGGAGTATATCCTGAGTTTAGACTGGCACCTCTCCTTCAGCCACTCCAGGCTTTTGATGCCAATCTCCTGGGCCACCTGTAAGCCGTATGGCATCCCTTGGCTCATATGTAGCCCACAAAAATGCTTGACAGTGTTTGACACAATCACCGCATCATTATGTCCGCCTCTTTATAACTAATCAGTGTGATAAGGTGCTGTGGCGATGTCCAACCATGCTCAACAACTCAAACAGCACACATCTAATTTCACGTCATGTCATGGAAGCCTTGTTGCAAAGTGAAAAATTCAAGACTTTGAACAGGCACGTACAACACCTCCAGCTCCTAATGAGGCCTAGAGGTTTGTTGTTGCAAAGTGTGGAGGTGCCATTTTAATCGCTGCAGCCAGTGTGGCGTGGCATAAGTTGGCCTTTTTTAATTACCTTACTGACTGAGCACAGTCAAGGATGGAGGAGCCTGCCCACATCACCGATGCCAGCCTACAAAGATTCTACGCCCACAGTCAGTTCTGTACCGTGTAATGAGCAGGTAACATTCAAATGTCCTCTGACTGGTCTGTAACAAAGTGAGGGGCAGGTTCTCCTGCTAACAAGACAAAAAGGCTAAAACTTTACTTTGAGAAGGAGGAAGTAAGCTGTCAAACGGTTTGTTTGTGCACCTAAGTAAGAAAAGATTGATGATTTGCAATGTAGTTTCATCTTTTTTTATTACATTAATGCCAATGCAAAAAGTGGAAAGCCAATACTGATATTTTATTTTTGCCAAAATAGAACACCAAGTCCAAAACTGCCCAAAATATAAACTAACCCTCTAACTAGAAGCAAACATTATATTAGTGATCATAAAACAGCAACAGAGGTATAAAAAGAATAAAAGACTTAAAGGATAAGTTTGATATTTTGCAACCTGGACCTATTTGTAGCATGAAATATGATCATTTACTCACCCAGACAGTTTGGGTAAAACACAAACTCCTTCAGGAGATATTTGGATCCACTCGCAATCAGTGTACATCCAATATAACTGGAATGAACGGGGCAGGTTCGCACCAGCATCGGACCAGTGATTCATAACAAAACATTGGTGAAATGAAGGAGTTTTGTGGCAGAAATTGCTGTTTTTAGAGGATGCACGAGCTGGTCCCGTTCACTCCCATTATATTAGATGTACACTGATCGTGAGTGGATCTAAATATCTCCCGAAGGAGTTTCTCCTTTAAAATCTCAGATCATTCTGGATCATTGTGAGTGACCATTTTCACATTATACTGTATAACAGCAGCCCCTCCAAATCTCCCACAGTTTGAATGAATCCAGAAATTTCAAATAGTTGTGGGCTTGTTTATATACATATATCCTGTTATCATAATAGTATATGCCCAAAAGTGACAAGGAAGAACGGGGGTTTACTGATTACAGCATTAATTTATAAACGTTATTCCAAGACTGAATTAATCATTTCATTAACAGTTAGGGATGGTCATGAATCATAATATATCCTAAGCTACAGCAAGCCCCCTTTTTTGTTTAAATGAAGACTAATTACAGTCTTCATCAAAAGTTGGGTGAGAAAATGCACGAGGTGGCTTACAGTAAACACCCACACAATAAACATAATTAAAATTTCCATGTAAAAATAAACTCTTGGGCAGTTATAACCTTCGCCTTCCAATTAAGCTTGCTACAGAAGTAATATTCCACACGTTTTAGGATAAAAGGAGTCATTACCAAGTAAAATTAATCTGTTTGGATTTTATAAATGAGAAATATCTCTTGACTGGTGTTATAGGAGCATTACACAAATTGATCCAGCTCTTTCCAAGGTGGGAAAAAGTGCACAAATCTGGTCAAATAAAACTAAAAAGTGTGAGATTTTAAAATTGTCTAATTTCAGAAGCATCTAGTGATGTAAAAAGTGCTTAACAAGATGATTATAGTTTCAATCAATCACACTTAATACCTACCAAGACATATTTTTTGTAACCTGGAATAAGACTCACCTGCTGGTTCCACAGTGGGTGGTGGAGCTGGACTTGACTCAGGCACTGCCACTGGCTCAGGGACTGGAGCAGGTGCTAATGGTTCCACAATGGGCTGAGGAGGAGGTGCAAGTGGTTCACAAGGAGCAGTAAAATCAGGCAAGGGGGGTGCAGCGAGCGGCTCAGCAGGCTGCGGGGACAAAGATTTCCCTGAAGGTGGTGTGAATGCTGGCAAGATGGTGACAGGCTCAAACACAGGAGGGGAAGAGAGCGGGACTGATTCGGGAAGAGGGGGAGAGGTGATGGGTTCAGTCTGGAAAAGAGGAGGTGGAATGGATTCAAATACAGATGAAGAAGCAATGGGTTCA
The DNA here is from genome assembly GCA_036024015.1 of Craterocephalus amniculus. NCBI lineage: Eukaryota > Metazoa > Chordata > Actinopteri > Atheriniformes > Atherinidae > Craterocephalus > Craterocephalus amniculus. The sequence goes on from JAVQJG010022041.1 coordinate 5,686, forward strand.
ATTATGGGAGAAGAAGAAGCAATGGACTGATTTATGGGAGAAGGAGAGGGTTTGATTAGAATTGGAGGAGGAGGGAGGGGAGTGATCACTTCCACCACAGCAGGAGCAGGAGTCAGGGGTTCAATGGGAGCGGAAGCAGGAGGAGGGAGAGATGTTGGCAAAGTTACCGTGTCAACAGCAGCAGCAGGAGGAGGAGGAGGAGGTGTTGCTACAGGCTCAAAAGCAGGAGCAGCAACAGCATTAGCAGGAGCTGGGGGGGGCGGGAACACCATATCTGCTATGGTGGGGGCTGCTACCTGTTCGGCGAGAGGTTGAGGAGGAGGCGCAGCCACAGTCTCTGTGCTGGGTGGAACAGAAGGAGGAGCTGGTGGTTGTACTAGATGAGGGGATGGAGGCAAGGAGGTGACTGGGTCAAAAGGGGGAGGCACTGGCTCCAAGAGAGGAGGTGGAGTGAGGGTCGGTGCCAACGAAGGTGCTGAAGAGGGAACATGTTGTTTTGGAGGAGCGCTGGGTTCTTTCATGCGCTTGATGACATTTTCTGAAAGCTGCCAAGGAGAAAAGAAGAAATCTCATTAGTTTAAGAATTCAGTATTATAAAATCATCGCACTACTCATGAAAATGAGAAATAAGTCCCAATAAAGCAATAAACTGTCTTTCAATTACACACGCACAACATAACTACGGGTAAGATTTAGAAGTAAAGCTCCATTACCAAAAGAAAAGCTGGGGCGTCATATTCAGCAAAAAGCAGAGTATTAGTTTGCACATTTTAAAATCTTTTTTAATTGAATGAAACATTGCAAAAAAACGTATAGCGCGGGCATAATAATTAATCATTTATGTGCATTTTTCTTTTTTTTTAAATGCTTGGGAATAGAGGAGAATGTTGCAGAGTTGAAAGAAAAAAATAATTCCTATCCTTGTTGATGTTGCATTTCTGGTGCTGAAAAAGTGTTTTTTTTTTGGCCTATATAGTAATTCCCACAACATAATTATGTCTCTTTGCAATGCATTGCCACATTGCAGTCAGAAAATTACCAATATTTACGACTGGTTTCCAGATTCTTCCCCATAAGGAGCCTTATTCTCTAAATCTGTTGATGCCGTTTTATACAATACAAGATGGAACTCCACAGATTTCATGTTTATAAACATTTGCTTTTATAAAACTGAACATCATATTCCTCAAGAGAAGCTGAAACTCTCCCCATCTATTGACATCAGTCATTAAAAACTTCCTCAATATCTCCAAGGCCGGAAAAGTCATTGTTGTTTTCAGGAGAAAGAAGTACGACCTGCAGCCCATCTGCATAAACAGGAAGGCAGTGGAGATTGTTCCCAGCTTCAAGTTCCTGACCTGCACATGGATGCAATCCTCAAGCACCTTTGTGGTTGTGAAGATGGCTGTGTAGTTCACCAAGGCTCGCAAGAAGACACTGCAAAGGGTCATTAACCCCACCCAGAAAGTCATTGGTCACTCTATCCTGTCCCTGGAAGACCTGTACTGCACCCACTGTCTCGGGAGGGCAAATAGTATCTTGAGAGACAGCACACAGCAGGACACCAGCTGTTTGAGCTGCTGCCTTCTGGGAGAAGATTTAGGGCACTGAAGTCACAAACAGACTCAGGCATGGCTTTTATAAATAGCTATTATCAATTCAACATATGCCAATATGGGACCTGGCATGCTGCATTCAAACTACATTTTATTATTCAAATATTTATACGTAATTTACCCCCTATATTTTGTGTTATTCAGTATCTTTTTAGTATTCTGTTTTGTTGTCCTGTTATGTGCATCGTGATTGTCCAATGACAAAGATTTATCTCATCTTATCATATTACCCACATGTGTCTTATCTACCTAATCAGTAATGTATTTCTGTAGCTTCAAACTTGATCACAACTATAAAATATTCATTTCTGAGTCACTCTTTTACATAAAAAACAAAGTCCTTTCACCTGTAGCAGATCAACACAGCAGTGGTAGCTTTAACTGCACGTAAGCTTTTCCATAGTGGCTTACAGACAGTTATAATAGACAGAGCAATGCCTACTAAAGCTTCATCTGATCAGCTAAAGCCTCTGACTATATTTAACACCGGATGCCAGTGGCACTGGAGATCTGCTCCAACAACAGAAGCTGCAAGGACTCGATTGTAAACATCACACCTGAAAACCAAAAATTTCAAAGAGAATAACAAGCCAAGTCAAATCTACACGATGTAAAAGTCCATGCCATTAATTTAATACTGAATACGAAGCTGAAGATATTACCATTACAACACATGTAAGCTGAATCGTTGTTGTAGCTGTCATTAGCTTTAAACTTCACATTGTTTTGACTCTAAAGTCACCCGGCGTTAGCTTTAGCTTTCCTCTATGAATGAAAGTTGAGAGCGCTTCTAGTTTAGCCATGTAGCATTATTGTTAGAGCACAGTTAAAGGTAAATTTCCCATGGTATAAGCTTATTTTAAATATAGTCAATCATAACACCTGTTTAAGAAAGTTGGTATCAATTCACTTACCCGTATGCCCTTCACCACAGTTATGTTGTCATTCTCATCTGACTCAAATGACACGCGACGGGTGCTGTTGCTCGCTCCCATTGTCAAACCGCTGTTTGTCTAAAGAGTCTCTTACGCAGTCTGCTTGTAATGTGGGAGACAGACATCCACTTTTGATTTTCTTCTCTTTACTTGGAGCCAAGTGTAGCTGGGGCCCAAACTCCACTGTTTCAGAATGTGCACTTCCGTAACGTGACGTTTTTTCAACAACGTGCATTTGGATTGGATACGGGCGTCACCAGTTTGTATAACGCGGGTGCTCATTGGTTGTTGTGACAAGTGGGCTGAGTGGAAATGTGACATATGACAGCATGTCTGACTTTTCAATGTGAGGGTGAAAATCAATGTCGCATGAAAAAAAATTTACGTATTAAATATGAAACTGTGTTAACAAACACAACGTCAGTTACAGTTTAAAACAAACGGTTATCTTCAGCAGTGCCTATTTGCTAAAATGGAATTTAATGCAGAGTAAAACAAATATTTTAAAGGGGAAAATCCTAATAAGGATGCCAACTTAAAAGTATAATTATATAGCATGTTATACTATAAGATATATTGTTGGGTATATTCTTAGATTGTAATATTCTTAAAGATAACTGATTGATTAGAAACGTTTTTCATTTTAAAAAGTTCATTCCTCAAAAATTCAAACTTCACAATTGAGGGTTATTCCATTTTTTTTCTCTCTGCCTTATTTGTTCATACAAATTAATTTCACCATGTTTTGATTTTTTATAAAGCCAGAGAGTTTGTGTAATTGAGGTTTGCAGACTGTTTTATTAACAAAGATGACAAATCCAAGTTGAAGACTTTCACAAGTATTTTATAAATAAACATTTTCGAGCCATTAATCAGGATTTGGGGTTTTTCATTTACATTTTCGGTTGTGTTTTCTTTTTGTATATTCAAATCTTTCCATATTGAATGAAAAGCTTGCTTTTGATCTGAACATTTCTGGTAATGCCTAAATTCAAAAATTATTATTGTTATTATGTTGTCATGTTTTACACTTTTCATGGTCCTCTTGGATTAATAAATATCATAGTTACTTTTGATTGCTATAAAATTTACTATGAAAACCTAGAAAATTTGTGTTGCAATAACTGGCCAAAGTTTTTTTTTCAAAAACATCAAGTTAAAGTCAAGTTGAAGAGTCTCTTTCAAGCAGGCAGTGTGAAATATTGTCTTGTACAGTATGTGGAAGGTACAGACCCAAATGCAGGGAATTGAGGCAGGAGGTGGACAGGTCCAACAACAAAGGGTTTATTACAACTGAACCAACAGGGCCCGAGAATTTACAAGGACAACACTGAAGCAAACAGAATACACAAGCAGAATACTACCATATAAAACAGGAAAGAAGACACCAATTTAGCCAACAGTGAAACCAACAAAAACCCAAACCATCTGCATATGCACAAACATATTCACATGCAAAAATCTCATTTTGTCTCACATCATTTCTGCAGAGTTGACATCTTTGTCCAGCTACCAGCTGTAAAGTAAGACTAAATGTAAATTTAAATTAACTCAGAGAGTGAACAATCCAAAAAGACTGTCACAGATGCTCTTTTCCTATACCACATTTCCATAGAAACAAGTGAAGAAACGTTTTTACCTTAATCACGGAGAGATACCATCCATCCATCCATCTATTATCTACCGCTTATCTGGGGTCGGGTCGCAGGGGTAGCAGCCTGAGCAGGGAAGCCCAGACTTCCCTCTCCCCAGCCACATCAGCCAGCTCATCCGGGGGGATCCCAAGGCGCTCCAAGGCCAGCCGAGAGATATAATCCCTCCAGCGTGTCCTGGGTCTACCCCGAGGTCTCCTCACGGTGGGACGTGCCCAGAACACCTCCCGGGTGAGGCATCCAGGGGGCATCCTGACCAGATGCCCGAGCCACCTCATCTGGCTCCTCTCGATGCGGAGGAGCAGTGGCTCTACTCTGAGCCCCTCCCGGATGACCGAGCTCCTCACCCTATCTCTTAGAGAGAGCCCGGCCACCCTGCGGAGGAAGCTCATTTCGGCCGCTTGTACCCGCGACCTCGTTCTTTCGGTCACTACCCAGAGCTTGTGACCATAGGTGAGGGTAGGAACTTCCCCCAGCCAGATGTTCCCTCAGACCCTCACTGCACTAACGGTCTGGACTGATACCGTAGGATCCTCAGAATGATGCCCACATTTCCTTGCAGTGTTGGAAAAGAAGAGCCTGTAGGTTCCAGCCACTGCTTCCTCACGCCCACTGCAGCCCACAGCGTGTGATGTAAAAGTGAGCAAGCTAGTTCAGTCACGATTCTGCAGAAATGGCCTCCACCAAGCAGAGGATGAAGCGGTTACGGTCACAGAACATGCAAACAGGCAACCGGTGCACAGATGGCAGAGAACATGCAGCGTGCAGCGCTGTGAGGAGGTTCAGTGTGACATCATTCAGATATCAGAGATCCAAAAACACCGATAACAACAAGACCTGTTTCACTATAAACATATTTTCATACAGTGCATCACTAAACATGACTAAATTTATCATAATTTATAGAGATCTGGGCTCAAATTATCTGGGGGCGAGATGGTTCTTCAGCGCACGGCGCATTGGCAGGAGAACACGGCCGGGGTTCTTGCTGTGTCATAGTAAAAGTCCATATTTAGTGTTTTATCGTTTGTATCGTTTGACAGAAACCAGTTTCACATCACATTTGTGCCACTTGTGTCTGCTGTGTAAACGTCGTCAGAGTGAAACACAGCTTCTTCCCCAGAGCTGTGAAATCCTATTTTTAGCGATCCTCGCCACACTTGTCTTGTGTGAGACAAGTGTGGCGAGAAGGAAATAAAAACTAGATTATGTTTACATCATTATAAACAAGAAAGAAATTTCATTTTAGATCAGAGCTCATGGGCGACCTGCTCCCCATGGGTCCCAGCTTTAAGCTGGAGACACGCTGCACGACTTGTTACCAGATTTCCCTCGGATCTCGAGTTGTGTGTTGTCGGCATTGGTAGGTTGTTAGCATGACGAGTTAGCACTGAAAGCTGTTAGCGTGTGAGGAGGACAGACCACCATGACTGCAGCTGCAACATTTTTAAACACCTTTGAATTTTTCCAGGTGCATAGCTGCCAGTCAGCAACTGATGCATGGTGGTTCCTAAAAATATTTAATTTGTTCACCTTCAGCTCCTGTTGCAGTTTAAAAAGTCCACACTGCCAACGCACAATTCCAATTCTTTTCTTTTTGAGGGGTTTCTGAGTAACTAGCTGTGCAGAAAACTGCAGCAGCCTGTCGGCCATGTTGTTTGTCAGCCCCGTGAATAGCTTACATTTTTATTAACCCCCCCCTCTAAAATCCCGGGATCACATGCATGCTGAACCATGGAGAGCAATCCGTACGGCTCTAAGATCAACTGGGATCCATTGCACCACTAATTTGTACACGTGATGTTTTTTGACAGATTTGTTGACAAAACATTGCTTGAAGAAAACCCAGGAGAAGCTAAAGGAAGGCGGTAAAGCCTTTAGGAAATGCAAGCGGGAAAAGGAAATGGAAAAGGCAATTAAATGTTTTTAAAGATATGATATGTAAAGGTATTTATATTCAGATTTATAAATTGGATCATTTGATTCTGCTTTTAGAAAAATGCATTTTCACATCACAGGATTTAATAATGAATTAATGAAAACAATTTGTAATTCCTATTTGATAATTCAATTCTAAATATGCAGTAATAAAATGCATATGCAAATTACATAATATTTAATTGTTGAATTTGAAATTATGTTCAGTAATACATGTTTTTATTTCACGATTAATTCATCAGCAGGAAAATGCTGTATTGCTTTTGCAATGACCCTCCTGGTCCTCCATACCCTGCAGCTCAGTTTCAGCAGGAGGAAACCCACAGCGTGAGCCGGAAGGGTTCAGATGCTCCGGTCTGAGAGCCGGAGGGGTCCCAGTTGTCCTCCAGGAAAGTAACTGATTACTCTGCTGCCTCGCTACCAGGTGGTCGGGTGTGATGCAATCTTCCAAACTGAAGGATGCCCTCCAGATTTTCCCGCCTCTGTTATAAAAAGATGGTCAAAGATGGGAAATATCGAGTTAACGCGACCGCTGATGCTGTTATCATAGATCAGAAATGTGACGTAACTGTTTGATGTAATAAAGTTTGTTGAATAAAACAGACAGGAATCCTGGCCACACACAGGTGATGTGTTGAAGGTTGAAACACAAGTCTAATGTGATGTGTGTGTGTGTGTGTGTGTGTGTGTGTGTGTGTGTGTGTGTGTGTGTGTGTGTGTGTGTGTGTGTGTGTGTGTGT
>JAVQJG010022053.1:0-15339 GCA_036024015.1 Craterocephalus amniculus
ATCCATTTTCTGAACCGCTTAATCCAATTGGGTCGCGGGTGTGCTGGAGCCTATCCCAGCTATCAACGGGAGAGAGGCGGGGTACACCCTGGACAGGTCGCCAGTCTGTCGCAGGGCCAACATGGAGAGACAGACATCCATTCACACACACTCACTCCTAGGGAGAATTTAGAGTGCCAAATTAACCCAACATGCAAGTCTTTGGACAGTGGGAGGAAGCCGGAGTACCCGGTGAGAACCCACGCATACACGGGGAGAACATGCAAACTCCACACAGGAAGGCCACAGTTTCAAACCCCTCCTCAGCCGGAATCTGGCTCCGGCCGACTCAGGACTCAAACCGGCGGCCTTGTCACTGTGAGGCCGCAGTGCTAACCACTACACCACCGTGCAGCCTCATGTGGTTTTAAACACTTCAAATGTATGTGTAGACATACGAAATACACTAACTACTGCTATGAAAAGAACAGGTGATGGATTGGGGCAGAGGTTAAAATGTAGCAATAGCAGCAGTGGGATTCACAACGTGCAGCAGCATTTGTTACATATTAAACCAATTTAGATTTTGATGTGGCTTGTTCATGTTCAAAGTATTATTAAAGTCTGCCTGTCTTAGCTTCTCAGTATCTGAATTTAAATGACTACAAATATTTTTTATATATCATCATTATGCCAGATGCAAAAATCATGAAAAAAACATGTCTTACCTTCCTGGGCTGAAAATCATACTTTACGCAGTGCTGGAAACCTTTTCCTTTAGACTTGAGTGATGTTACAATTAAACAGTTGCCAACAAAGTGTGCGGAGTAACCAATACCTTTGTTGGTGCGAAAGCTGTAAACAGACAAAAGATAACCTAAATGTATATACTGTATGCTGCTCCAATTATCTTTTTTTTAGGTTAAATAAAATATAATTGTGCATCTCCCCTCATACAATAGTTATATGATTAAAATCCTTTTAAAATCCATACACCGTGACGACACAAAGCTATTTGCAGGAGTAAATTATTCATATTTGTTAAACAATAAAAATATTATGCTGAAATATTAAGAATTCAGAGAGCATGGACCTCTACATACATATGACCTCTACGGGCCATATTTATCAGTTACCTGATAAACCCTCAAAAGACCCAACTGCCCATCCAGTAGCCTAGCCTATTTTGAACCCTCTGGATTAATAGATCTAGAAAATAAACATGCTCTGGGATCAGCCAGGATAAGACGTTTAAGTTATTCGCACTGGTATGGAGAAAAAGAAGCTAAACTCTGGCATTAGAACCAGGAAAAGGTGTGAAACCTCAGAGTAATATTTGACTCAAAACTCTTTACAACCTACATCAAGAGTGTCACTAGACTTCTTTTTACCACTTAAAGAACATCTTCAGATTTCATCCGTTTCTCTCTCAAGTCGATGAAGAGACTCTGATCCATGCTTTTATCACCTGCAGAATTGGTTACTGCAACACTTATTTTTGGTCTCCTAGTAAAAACCTTAGGGTCACTGAAGCTGGTGCAGAACTCTCCAGCATGCCTGCTGACAGGGACCAGAAAGAGATCCCACATCATCCCCTCCCTTGAGTCTCTGCGTTGGATTCCCTTCAACTTTAGCCAAATTTAAGGTTCTTTTAATGGTTTTAAAGACTTCTTCTTGGGCCTTCCTAACTTTTAGACTTCCAGAGCACTCAGGTCCATCTCAAACTGTTGCAAAAAGACTCTTTGTCCTCTGAGTATTTATGTACCACACTTATGGAACAGTTTGCCAGTGGACCTGAGGGTGGCTGAACAGGACAGACAGACAAACTACACCGTGAAAAAAACAACTTAAAGATTAACAGAAGAAATATTACATCCCTGACAAGATACCACGGCAGTATTCATCTGAATCTGTTGCAGTGTTTTATCACATTTTGGACATGGCTGCACTGAATGCATGTGTCCTCTACCAGGGCAGCATCAATGTCAGGATGACCCCGCATTCCTTCATTACTGAGCTCAGGTGTGATACGATTAATCAATACCAACTGTCAATATCACAACCAACGAGATTTCTTTATCTGTTTTTTATACTACATTGACAGGGTGTCAAAATGACCCCCTGTGGTGGTTTATGGGAGTTTTGGAATGTTGGCATTTCTAGTGTTAATCAAAATCCTTCCCTAATTTTTTGAGCTATATTGCTAAAAGACATAAATACAGACAGATAGACACCACCAAAAACATAACATCTGTGCCTCTGCAGAGGTAATAACATGGAAAATAGGTGAGGTGAAACTAAAGTAGTTACAGGTTCTAAATGCTTTCAAACAACTAAGGGTGTGTCTAATCCCTCCATTCTAACTGTCTTGACTCTATCATAGAAACATGCAAAGGAAGATGCAAATTGTTTACATTAGCCGACACTATCCTCTGTAAACAATCTTGTACAAACTCAATTCCTTTCCATCCCTTCTTAAATGCAACTTAACATTCTTTATGCTGCTAACACAAACTTAATGCACTCCTGCAGTCTTTAAACCTGAAGCAGTCTTCCCCTCCACTGCTACTCATCAAAATAATCTGAAGCAGACATCTTTGCGGAGGTAGGTATAGGAAGCAGGGTTTGGTATATTGTGCCTTTGTTGTAGAGCCAGAGCACAGTCCTCGTGCCCAACAACCACTAAGACAAGACACAATGCTCGGAGACTTATAGTCCATCTCTGCAGATACAATTCATTCTTGTTAACATGCCCTGCTACTGAGCTGTGAGGCACTCACAGCAATGCATAAACAGGATTAGCCTGGCATATCTCACCCCTTTTTGTGACTGTCGGTATGGAATAGCTGCCACATGAATATCAAAATTTTAGCTTAGCCAATATTTTGTCTTTCCTTCTTGATGTAACACATCAGAGAAACAGAACAAGCTTTTCTAAGGTGAGGAAATGATTTCATTTTAGCTGTTAGATCAAGGTAAAGTGATGGCAGCCATCAGATGATAAGCACAAACTGTTTTATTTGACCAGTCATCCTTCATAGGCAATTGTATCTTTTCATCTTCATCATCCACTTTTTCTTTCATTCCTTCCCAAAGCTGCTTTATATGCTGCATTGTCTTATGTGATTTCCTACCAGAGTTCGTCTCTGAACAGAAAGAGGCACCCAGGCATCACTACACTTTTGAGTTATTGATTTTAACAATAATTACTCACAAGCTCCAACAGCTCGTATGTGAGCCTTTTGTGACAAATATTCAAATCTAAATGAATACCTCCATAGTATCTCCCACCACAGCGATCAGTGCTCCAGCCGCTGTAATTCATGCCTGCATGATTTTTAATCTAGATAATCTCACCTAATTCCCTCTCACTCCATAATAATTCATGGACATTATCTGAGAAATTAACCCTTTTCAAAAACCACATTGCATAAATGCTGTCAGTATGTGAAAAATAGCTTTTATAAAACTAGTTTAACCTTGAAAAACAAGTTGCAGTCATAATCTGCCTGAATGAGAAAATCACTGTAGGTTAGAATATTGGACAGCATGCTGTATTGTCAATAAAGCTTTATAGCTTTATAGGCCGCTGCAGAAAGGGGATGATTCCTGACAAAAAAAAATCTCAAGTAATTACCGTAGGTGAATTGTGGAGTACAAATGTATGTTAATGTGCACTCACCAGTAGAGATACGGTTTGTCCTTGTCAATACTGATATTATTCAGTGGATCCATTCTGAACCAGGTGTTGAATGTAAAGCCATTCTGATAAGGCCACTTAGCAATAGGAGGTAAAGCAATTGCCTAGAATAAATAGAGAACAAAACGAAAAAATATTTTAGAATGAAAAAGAGCTGTGTTAAATCCACTATATTACTTTACTTCTAGAGACCAAACCTCAGTTTATTAAATGAATTTTTCTTATTATTCTTAATACTTCATTGTGGAAGTTGTCCAGCACGTTAAAGAAAATCGAGCCATGATTTTTATTCCTTAGGCATATGAGTACATTTGCATTAATCACTGGATTGGATTCTATAGTTTTAAAAACAACTGTAATTATCTGTGAGACATAAAGATTACATTCAGTGGCATTGCTCCACTTCATTTACTTGCTTCAATCTGCATCCTGCTGTGTGTTAATTAAAAATGCAGAAAGGCAAGAAAAGACATGTTGTCCTCAGCATCCCATAAAGAGTTTCACAGAGGAAGAGTATCTGTGGTAAATGCCATCATATCAGGCCCTGTAAACACAACACATTCTAATATGAAGGCTTACTGCTGCACTTCGACCAGGAAAGTTGAAGAAGGCATCTGGTCCGTGTCTCTGGGGCATCTGATTCAGCACTGACAACATTTTGACCGCATGCTTCGGCTGCACAGGTGGCAAAGAGAAAAAGATGACCATTTTTATTCACATTTTTGTGCGTAAATTATAGAATATATATATATATATATATATTGTATAGTATATATAGAAACAATAGCATCACTCTACATCTAGTGATTTGCTCTGTAGTATCCAAATATTCCATTGAATATCTCCAAAAAAAGCCATTTAGATGGTCTGAATGACAAATCACCACGAATCTCGCTTCCACCTCAGTTACCTGTCGTGTCCTTGGGCAAGACACTTTACCCTCCTTGCCTCCAGTGATGGCACCGCTGGTTAAACTCAACTGTAAGTTGCTTTGGATCAAATTGTCAGCTAAATGACAGCGTAATGTTATGTGTAATAATGTACAGTTCTGTCTGACAAGAGTGTAGGATCTTTCAAAATCATAAATAATTAATGTTTCTCTCACTCATCAGCCACCAGCAGCACCAGACATATGGGAACATTTTCCACATACAGGCTTTTCCAGCATGACACAGAGCCATGGAACACTATTTGATCTGTCCTGTTTAAAAATTGACTGTTATGTATGCCATTGCAAAATTCAAAAGGAAATTTCTCACTGATATCCAAGATTGCCCTACATAAAAAAATATCAGAATTGTCTGAATCTGCCACAACTGTACAGACTTGCATGCCTGACTGTGACTATCCCTATATGTGCCGTCACTGTCCAGCGGACTTTCTTTGCCCTCAAAGATAATAAAAACGTATTCCAGGAAAACGACGGAACATAGTTGACTTACAGCCTAGGGCTCCACGGCGACAGAAAGACTTACTAAGGTAACTGAATCCCAGAGATCACCTCTATGACAAAGTTGTTGAAGTCCTGTGTAAAGAATCAGCATTTCTCGGGAGTGTGATGCATTTTAACAACATTTTTTAATATTTTTGTAATTTTCTTAAAAAACTTTTTATTCTAAACTGTTCCAGATGATGTTCATGCACAGCTGTGGTTGTAGTGTAGAGGTTTGGAGTTGTCTTAACTTGGTTTCTTGTGAGATTTCCCTGTCTGTGTAATACCCCAGCTTGTTACATTGCTTTCTGTATAGTATTGATGGTTTCTATAACAGGGACAAGATTCCCTGACAGGGAAATGGTAGTAATAAGATAATAAGAAGTAGATTAATTTGGGTATGTCCCACTGATTCCCCAGGCACCAAATTGCCACCCTAACGCATTCATTCATTTACTTATACATGCATACATATACACATATTATTCAACTGTCAAATGATATTTAGCTCTGTGTTCCGTTAACAGTACTTACCCAGACACCTCCTTCTCCTCGTAACATGCTGAAGAGCAACTTCAGTTCTTTCACTGTGATGCTGTAGCTTGCTAGCACACCCAACATCTCCACCAGCAAGTCTTAGAAAGTAAGAAACATACACAAACACACACACACACATTCAGCCCACCATGAGAATTACACATAAACAAAGTGAAGAGAAGGTTCCATCTGATTTCTCCAGGTATAATAATTCATCCACATTGCACAGGAGATCCCCATGGAGAAAAATACTCGTACTGCACACTTTAGTTTGCAGTTCAATGTGTGTGAAATTCCATTAAATCTTACACAAAACCCTTCTACTATAATTACGTGGAGAGTTACTAAATCAATATGACACCTACATAGTAAATTGTTTTCATTTAGATGCACAATTAGAAAGAAGAGAACATCATTTTCATATCACATCTCAAATATAACTCATTTCAAATAAACCTAAAAAAGTAGCACACTGTGCACAAGCCAGTGGAAAGTAATTGACAGTAGTTATAGGCCTACTAGACAGCCATGACAGCACAACTTACTGCACCAAACACCACCAGACACAAAGCTACATCTTTCTTCCAAAGATACAAAGAGAAAAGCAATGATAAAAAAAACAACACATTGTTGTATGAACTATACAACAGATCTGTTGAAGAATGACTGATACCTCAGTAATGTTCAAATATTAGTCTGTTTACATTGTTAAAAGATGTAAAATATAATCCAGGAGATCCAGCTCTCCTGTGTTCACAGGACGTTTATCCTCCTTCAGCTGAAAAGCTCCAGGTTAGGAGCTTTTTGTTATATAACAAAAAGGTTTGAACTGTACAACATGCCATTGATTGTGAATTCAAGAAATTAGACCTAAATATGCATGCACTTCATCAGTTAGAGCTCCATAATAGTTTTATTTTCTTTTAAGTTTGGGTTCATTACACTTACAATTTATTTTAAAAGACCAAAAAGTGGCCAATGCACCAGAATTGAAGCATTCATGAGCCCATTCTTGGCTGACTGCACTGGTCAGGAAAGTGAGACAAGTTTGTCCCAATACTTATAAAACACATACAACCAGTGCTAATATTGAAAAACAAATCCTGATAAATTTGTCGTACCTGCAATCATGTCATCCACAGAGCACATTCTCAGCAGCACCTGTTGGATGAGGCCCACTTCAGTGCTTGTTTGCAGGTTTCGAACACTTTTTCGAAGGATGGCCGTGAACATGCTCCAGATTTCAGCCTGGCAGGTGACGTCACAGTGCTCCAGTAGCTCCACCATGCAGCCAATGCTTTCTGCATCTTGGATTATGAAGTTTGTCTCCAAATCAAACTCACCGCTCACCAACTGAAAAAAAAAGAAGTAGAATGGATGGTGAATGTCAGAAAAGACAGGCTTGCCTCAGCATCAGGGCAACTTGGATTAAACTAAAGACTTAAACTGGACATTGCTGTTTAAACGAGCTTCTAGACACTTTGATCTAGTATTTTTCTTATGGAACAGAAATGAACCAGTTCACTACTCTTGGTAAAGGGCTGGCCAATACTTTCTCTTATAAGAGATTTTGATCAGAATTTAAGCATCCGTGACAATAAAACCATTGTGTATTTAATGATAAGGAGGGGAAATGGAGTCATTAGCAGCTTCTCTGCTCCATTTAAAATCATTAATGATAATCTGTTTTAAGAGAGTAGAAACAAAAATCGATAATGCAGTTCTTCAAGTCCAAAAAGCATGAAATTAGCTTTCTAAAGAAGTGCAAGGTGTATATGGAGCTTACTGACAACAACTTGCTGGCGGGCATCAAAGCAAGAAGGTGGAAAATGGGCCTAGATCCCCTTGCACATTAACGTGACTGACAGGTAATAGCAAGGTGAGAGCAAAAGCAGTGTTAAGTGCTCAAAGAGAATATAGTCTATTGAGGTGAAAATCAAGCCTTGCCTCTACATCATCTTCAGATCCAGAGGCTGATGCAGTGGCTGTGCCGATAACAATAAAACTACATAAACCTGTTGTATTATTCTCATTAAAGTATAGCATAAATTATTGTGTGAGTAAAATGCATTCTTACAAATCTGAATAATCAACCCCATGAAACACAGCAGTGCCACTTCAGTCTAAAATGTAGCTACTAGTTGTCCTTGCACATATATCATTGCAGTGTAAGAGAAGGAATGATTCTCAAACAAGATTTTCTGCAAAATATACAGGTGAAAAAAACTGTATATGAATTTCATAATATACATCCTCATTGTGCACACAATAGACATTATTTTGTTGGGCACTGACAATAACAGGAAATCACAGCTTTAAAACTCACGGTGGGGGTTCTATGCTGTCTGAATCAGCTCAAAAGACAAAATGTACAGAAGATTGATTAAACCAAACAGGATGCAACAAGTCTGTCTAAATAGTCATCATTTAAATTGGTGTGGAAACTTAAGCTGTTGGTACACACCATCTTTTCCTTGCACATAAAATCAAGAAAGGCAGAGAGCCAGTTTTCAGACCACCTGGCTGAAATTACAGTAAAAGTCGTGCTACAGAGACTAAAGCTCCAATTGCACATTATTTTGTTGCTTTATGCATCTGTGAGATGAGACAGTGCATCTGGTGTCCAGTCTAATTGCAGTAATGAGTAGTACGTGTTGCAGAAATGTAGCAGTTTGGTTCTAAAACCTCTAACCATGCCCCAAAGGTCTAGGGCACCCTGTCAACACAAGGGCTGAATAAAATGTTGATGATTTAGCATTATTACAAATTTCTCATTTCTTCATCATTTGCTGGATCTGTTGTCAAAATAACTTCTGTAAAATTGAAATAATTGAACTATGTTTACTGTGAAGATGAACAAAGTAAAATCTGACTGAGTTTTTTCTCTTCCTGTATTAGCCTACTTAAGTTATTTTTCTCAGATATTTTTTTCTATGAGCCATGTCACAGAATTCTTCAAAAAGCAGTTTGTTATTTTTTTTTCACTTTTGATGAATAAGTCCTTGTCAATGACCATGAAAGAGCATGTCTTTAATGTGTCTTCCTACAATAATCGAATTCTTTAGTTCTAAGGACCGACCATCCTGGATCAGCCAGCTGAGCTTGTTCATTTTTCAGCAATTTTTGAGTAGCTTCAGCCTCCGTGTCTGTAATACAAAATAAATGTTATATTTATATAGACATTTACACACATCCCATCAAAAACAAGTTCACTTTAACGGTTTTTTACAAGTCCTTGAGCAAATGTTAGACAAAATACGCAAATAATTACTGACTGGTTAGTCAAACAAGTGGACCACATATGAATTTATAGTACTTAATTACAGACATTCAAACATCAGTAGAGTCAACAGAGCATCTGCTTCATTCTATTCTTATAAATTAACAATGACAGCACTGTTTGTGTTTACTACAGTATGTTTAACCACTGCCACATTATGTTTACATCGTGCTTTGTGGCTGTTAGTTCCTGAGATATTTTAGTGTTTCGTGGGCTGTAAGAGGTTGTTCTGTCAGTAAATCATTATTAGATGAAAGGCTCTACTGTTCCAGTCATGATGACGTTAAAACAAGGAGCACAAAAATGCAATGAGGTCTAAACTAAATCAAATTTATGTTTGCCGTCGTTGCCATTAATCACATACAGTCGTGATGAAGTTGCAGATTCTGATCCCCAGAATAATTTAAAAGAGGTAAATAAAGATAATAAATCGCTGATTACACATTTAACACGTGGAGAGCAGAGCTGATCTGAGCCATAGGAAAACTTAGGAAGAAAAAAAAAAGGAGGGGGTTGATTATTACACAGCAAAGACAACTCTGAATGTACTGGGACCAAGACACAGCTGAAACGGTTTAAAACCTAAACTTAATTTTCCCTTGACTACGTCAAGATTCAAATTTGAGTGTGGTATAGTGAAAAGACTTTAAGCTGAGGCTTAAAGTAGAAAGAATGTGGCTATTTATCAATTTATTTTGGGCTTATCTCTTCACCCCCAATGAGTTCTTATGGAAGGACACTACTAGCCTTGATTTGCTCACAAGAGTTAGCACTTCACCATGCTGGTGAGAGTGAAATGAGCTCCTTTTTCAAATCTTTTCTCACCAACATATCACATGATCACACCATTTTTTTATCTGTACAATAGACAACCTGCATTGTGAAATACAATTGTAAAAGATTCAGATGCAAATGAGTCAAAACATTTTAAAGTTTTACAATATTACAACATACCTCATTTACAACTACATAACTATACCAATTTAGATTAGTATGTAAATTTCAGTTATTATGTGTTTAATTCAGGGTATTGAATTGTAAGTACATTTCCCAGTGGGAACTGAATAAATTAAAGGATTCCACTTTAATCAGAGTCAGAGATGGAAAACAAAATATTTTCTATATATTTGTAAACATCATTAGCATTACGACAAAGAGCAGGGGTATGTGGAATAAGCTACAATCGACAAGGCATCAGATGGATTAAGTACTCGAGTAGAATAAAGGTATTGTATTGTGCAGAATTTCATTGCCAAAATTCATCTTTCCTTCTGTTAGGCTTGATCTTTTGAATTTGCATCTTCAAGCTGTGTTGTGCCTCAGTTGTTCACAGTAGTGGTCCAACTTGATTAATAACAGTGTTAATAATTAATAAACAGCGTGGACACTAAGAGGAATATCCTAAAAGCAAAGAAAATGTTCATTGGCATGAAAACTCAAGTCAGTGCATCCTATCCGTACACAGTTTACAGATTCCTGTATATCTGGGTAATTGTATGACTACACCATACAAAAATAAACACAGGGTGTAGTTTAAGTGTTTGAGATGCATATAAAAGACAACTTGTCAATCAGCATGTCAGCTGATGCACTCATCATGGTCTTTGCACACCAAATCCAACCAATGTGCATTCACACTGTCTGCAGGCAAACACAAATGTAATTAAATGGAAATATTCCTCAGAGTGAATGCACCACAAGTCAACATCAAAGTAATGATATCAAGACATTGATGCCTTGAAACACTTCTACCACCTCTAAAGGAAATCTTAGTTATGAACTAACAAAATAGTTTTAGAAATTCCTTATCCTGAGGAAAGGACAATACAAAAGGATGGAACCTGTTTTATGTATATATTTTTTATGCATTTTAATTAACTATATTAACTGTTTTCTGCTGCAGTTTTAAGTGTTGCTGGGTATGATTGTTTTCTTCTAATTAATCCCTGTAGAAGACTGGTACCAGTCATTTTAACCCAGTATCAAGTGGGATGAGATCTGCTCCTACTGCAACCCTAACAAGGACAAAGTGGGTATAAAGAATGGATGGATGGAACATCTACTCTTATTTATTAAGACACTAAAGCTCAGCAGGGCTGTAAGTCAATCATTTACAAAACAAGAGTTGCAAAGCCTCAAACAGGTTTTTATGCAGCTAAACCTGGTAGATGTCAGGATGTCATTAGTGCTGATTGAAAACAGTCTCCTGTCACTCTCATAAGATCAGAACTCAGCATGAAAATAAGAACCTATTCACGGGCTAGAAATGAAACCAGAACACCAATAATTTTTGTCAGTGACATTGTACATTAGAATGTCACTGGAAAACAGGGTGGTGCGATGGTTTGCTGTTACCTCACAGCAAGAGAGCCCCTGGTAAAATCTAGATTGAAGCCTTTCCGTTTGGAGATTGCATTTTCTCTTCTTGCTTAGATGGATTCTGTCAGGTGCTCCAGCTTTCCACTCACAGTCCAAAAACATGCATGACAGCTCAATTAGTTAACAGATGATTCTAAATTGACCCTTGGAGTGAGTGCAAGTGCACACAGTTGTTTGTCTTACTTGTGTTGATGCGGTGATGAAGTGGCAACATGTCTAGGATGTACCCCACATCTTGCTAGAAGTCAACTAAACAGGCTACAGGCCCTCATGACCCTGAATGTAATTGTGGGTAAAGAAAATGGATGGATGGACAAGCCTTGCACAATCACACCTCAGAAAAATGTACAAATAGCAAATGTACATGGGCGTGCATCTGTATGCGAACCCATACATACACAAACTGTGAACCTCGAGTAAAACGATCTTTATGTACATACGGTTATTAATGTATCTCTGCCTAGCTGGTCCGATAATTCAAAGTCCACAATCAAGGTAACAATGTTCTGTTACATAATTGCCTGTTATCGTTCAAAGCTTGCAATAAAGTTTAAAAAAATAAAAAATGGACGGATGTTAATAGGGAAGGTCTGTCACTCTGACCTAAGAAAAACAAACTCCTGTCATCTTCTCATCCTCAGAACATGTGGATGTATTTACATGATCACTTAACACAGCTCATTGCTCATGTCTAGTACTCATCCATGCATGCACATTCACACATGCAAATACACAAACATATACACTTGTTGGTGTGGTTGTTTTTTAAGTTGTTAATGTTTTCACAGTTTGTCTTCCTGTAGGTGCTCCTGATGATTGTCTGCTGTGTTTTATCCCACAGTCCATGGGACGTTTTCTGTGTCTTTACAGGTGCTGCAGCTGGCCATCCCCTTTTTTCTGTTTGTGGTTGTTTTCTGTCTTTTGGTGTCCTTTTTTCCTCTTTTTACTCTCCTTTTATTTTCTGCTTATTCTTCTTTCTTTTCTGTTATCTTTTATGAGCCTCAATTAGTCGTTTTTTCCGCGCATCTTTGTACTGCCATGAGGCATACAATAAAAGGGTAAAATCTGAACCCTCTAGAATCTCTCCACTTTCAGCTGTTTCTGATTAGGACAGGGGTTAAAGGCTTGCTGTTGTCATGGTGACCAATAGCACAGATTGAACTTGAGATAGTATCCAAGAGAACCCTACTGTGGCCAATAAATTAAGAGAAATAAATAGAAGTGATGTCCTACTTACAAAGACTGCTGGTGCAGTATGGTCATTGCTGTGATGGACTGTCTTGAAACCATGTGGAGAAAATCAATTGTTCCGAATAGATACAGTAATGTGACAAATGTTTTTGGTACAAAAGCCTAAAATCTTTGGTGTTTGTATCTGTGCTTTGTGTTGATTTCAGAGTACACTGGATAGTTTTGTTTATTTGTTTGTTTTGTTAAATAAATAAGATCAAATATTCACACCGGAACCAAAAAGGTATACTCAAAAAGTATTTGAGGTACCTGCCATACTAAACATTAAAAAACAAAGATGTGATGTACAAATTTACTGACAGACACTGCTTCACAAGCAGATGGCCAGCTACAATAAACAAATAAATAAATAAACAAATAAGTAAATAAATAAACAAAAGAAAATAATAGCCACCATGTTTACAAATGGATGCAGCGCCATGAAAATAAAAGTTTAACTTATAGCTTGTTCTTGGTAAACATCCTTAATTAGCCAGAGGCCAAATATAAGATTTAGCTTCAGCATGAAAAGCCCATATCTTTCTTTAATTGTAAAACCAATAAACACAAAGGGATAAAGTATGATCTATGAATCTGGAGCAAGATGGAAAGATGGAAACAATAAAATGACTATGCTGCATCATCAGATGGAGTTTAACAGAAAAACCCAATAGTGTCACAGAATACGTGGATGTTCCAATAACTGCTCATTTCTTCACAGCCTGATGAATGACTCTGTGGCACAAAAGCAAAGAGACAGAAGACTATTGCACAGTGACAACCAATCTATTCCCCAAACTATAGCTACTATATAGGAAACATGTGCCTTTCTGTGTGGTGTTTCCATGTTCTCCCCATGTATGCATGGGTTCTGACGAGGTACTCCTGCTTCCTCCCACTTTCCAAAAACATGCATGTTAGGTTAATTGGTCACTCTAAATTCTCCCTAGGTGTGAGAGTGTGCATGAACGGTTGTCTGTCTCTGTGTTGGCTCTGCAATGGATTGCTGACCTGTCCAGGGTGTACCCGACCTTTTGCCTGATACAGTAGCTGCTGGGATAGGCTCCAACCAACCCACAACCCTGAATTGGATTAAGCAGTACAGAAAATGAATGTAAAAAAAATAAGCCCAAGATTCAAAACCCTTTACTTTTCCTATAATATTTTTAAAATAGATAAGAGAATAAAAGTCACACGATTTATGACAATAATTGATACCTACTTAGAAAATGAAAAAAGAATACCCATAAAATTTTAAATTACATTTCCTGTCCAATATAATTGGGCATGCGAAACAGCTGAGTCCAGTGTCACTTCAAGAGAGTTTGATTACTAATCTATAAAAGCTCTTATTTTATTTTACTTAGCCTTTATTTAACCAGGGAGGTCAATTTAGAACCAGTTCCCGTTTACTTTCAGTCATTCTTCCAGACTTGTAATTAGTGGCTTAAAGAAAAATGCAGGAAATCTTAAAGCAAACAATAGCTTGCACTTATTTAAAATGACACTGTCACCGCAGCTAACAAGAGCTGAGTTTGGGGTCATTCCTTCTTTGTTTAAAAAATGTCCTCAAAGTAAAGGTCAAGCTATGTAAAACAGATTGATGAAGAGCAATGGGGTAGGGGTGTCAAACATGTTGGAAATCAGTTTACTGCTTCTGTGGTTCCTTTGAGCTTGATGAATGGCCTTCACATCAGGACTGAGCAGTGCTAATGGCCACACTAATACCCAATCTATCATGAGTCACTGATGAGGTAAGCGCAACACTGCAGGGGTAGAGAAAAAAGGTTCTTCTTTAATAGCAATGACTGTTATATAATTATGAATAAATTAAGGACTTTGAAAATCTTCAGTTTAACTTAAATTTTTCCAAGTGAAACACTTATGCTCTAGACTGCTTCCATGCTGACATTTGCTCAGACAATGCGTACTGATTGTGTGATATTATCTCTGACTATAGAAAATGAGGGTATTGTCAGCTGCCCCTATCTTTGTCACTAAATGCTGCTTCAATAAGAGATCAACTCAAGTCTCTACAATTGTCTACTAACATGAAGGGCTAACATGCAAATCTAAAAACCCACAACAAAGCCAAGGTGCTTGCTAAATAACCTAGATGTCACATGACAATGGACACTATGGTAATTAATAATTAGGTGGAAATAAAGCAGGAGAGCACATTTCGATAGCAATGCACTGTTCAATATAAAAAATAGAAAGAAAATAACTTGGAGTGGATATATGGCTCTGACCCAAGACTGCATTCATGTCCTGACATGCTGGAGAAAGTGGAAACTTTCTAATTGCATATTTTTTGAACTACCATGTAAAAACTTGATTTAAGCCAAAAAGAAAGAAACAAAAGAAGTGGCTTTCTGAATAACTGCCACATAGGGACATTGCAGACATGCTCATCTCTGATTTCAGGCCAAAAAAGTTAAATGAAGCACAAAAAGCAAATCAAGGCAGGTTTATTTATACAGCACGTTTCATGTATAGGACAATAAAAGGTGCTTTATATTACAAAAAAGTATATTAAAACAAAACAAACTTTAAAAGAAAAAAATGAAATGGAAAAAGAAGAGAAGAATCTGAAATCAAGATTTTAAAAAGGACAACAGATTACCAGCGTGGTCAAATTTAAAATTTAAACGAAACTGCTCAGATTTGGACTTTTAAATACAAACTATACAGGTCTGTCTCAGAAAATTAGAATATTGTGATAAAGTTCTTTATTTCCTGTAATGCAATTAAAAAACATGAAATGTCATACATTGTGTATTCATTACAAATCAACTGAAA
>JAVQJG010022058.1:0-47443 GCA_036024015.1 Craterocephalus amniculus
CATCCTGACCAGATGCCCAAACCACCTCATCTGGTTCCTCTCGATGCGGAGGAGTAGCGGCTCAACCTCGAGCCTCTCCCGGATGACCGAGCTCCTCACCCTATCTCTAAGGGAGAGCCCGGCCACCCTGCGGAGGAAGCTCATTTCTGCCGCTTGTACCCGCGACCTCGTTCTTTCGGTCACTACCCGGAGCTCGTGACCATAGGTGAGGGTAGGAACGTAGATCGACCTGTAAATCGAGAGCTTTGCCTTCTGGCTCAGCTCCCTCTTCACCACGAAGGACCGATACAGAGCCCGCATCACTGCAGACGCCGCACCGATCCGCCTGTCGATCTCCCGCTCCATTTTTGAGCCTAATTATAATAATACTTCCTCCTGAGTGCACTGACTTTGCAGTTTTATGGTTTATACCCATAAGAAACGTCTATTGAAGCCTGTAACCTTTGGGGAACCTTCAGGGGCTATATTCTACACTTTTTCCTGGAGGCTAATGCTTGCTAAAATATGTGAACACGGTTCTGAAATCCAGTCATCTTATCTGGACCAAAGCTTATTTAGAAAGGTAATGGGCTAATTGGGAAACTGTTGTTTGGTCAGCTGATTTAAAATTCTAATTGAAAACCCATGGACTGTCCTGCAGACTAAAGAGGAGAGGGACCATCCAGCTCGTTACCAGCAGACAGTACAGAAAACCTGTAGCTATGACAGTAAGGGGTTACATTGAAGCCCATGTTGTGTGCAGTTTCCATGTCTGTGTATACGTACAGAAAATACATACAGGTTTGCTCCCATCCAGATAACATCTATTTCAAAGAAGGCTGCACATTACAGCTGGATAATGTTAGTGCATTCATCACAACAGCATGGCTTTATAAAAGAATAATGGGTGCCATAATGGCCTGCCCGCACTCAAGAGGTTTCCCCAAAAGAAAACACTGGACCACCAAGAATTATTTTGAGAGGTTATGTTGAGCACCCAGAATTCTGCATTAGATAAAAACATGACAAAATTAATCCTCTTAAACTCCAGCAACTGGTTTCACTGGCCTGACATTTACAGACATATATACTGTGTATATATATATATATAAAAAATCTAAAACTGAGACATTGGTCAGCAGTTACGTGTTGCATAATGTTGTCTCCTCTTGATTCAGGTGCCACTCTGGTCAGTCTGTATTTACTGAGCTGAAATCTCTCTCTGTTGTCTGTTTGTGTGTGTATGTTGACAGTTTGCGTGTAAGACTGATGTGAAAGGAAAATCCTCACTGGATTTGGACACTGGATTTTTCATTCCGGTGATATGTCAGGGAGCAGAATATAGTAAGCGGAGAAAAAGCCTTGACAGATTATTTTAATCTTGGCTCAAACACCATAACTACAACATATCAAACAGTCAAACTCTGGATACTTAATAATCTTTTCACAGATGCTGTTGGGAATAAATTTGCAGTTGTCAAAGAACTCTCCCTTCTTGTACAGACATATCCATTCATTAAACTGCAAAAATGAAATCATAAACTTAAAGCTGTCCCATAGATCTCTCTGTGTGATGATTCCAAACCCATTCTGCTCTTACACCAAGAATACGCTCCACACATTGGTGGTTTGTTAACCAAAGCTTCCTCCAGCGCTTCTATAAATATTCTTTGAAAATATGACGGCCCTCATTACTATTCTGCATCCATATCATAAAGTATTAATATTTACAGGCAAAAATCAGTCATGAAAAACAAGCTAATCTCTGTTGCTGCTGCACGAAGCATATGTTGCGCAAAAGCCACATCAATCCTGAATGATTGGGAGCAGCCACTGTTCCATGAATCTCTTAACGCCTCGGTCTTCAGCTGCAGTTAGCATGAAACTGGCTAAATTAGCCATCTATCCACCAATTAACTCTCAGAAGATTAGTTGTGTTTTGCTAGTGCTCATATACTGAGAGAAAATCTAACCATGTAAGTGGATAGAGAGGGCACATGATACCCAGTAACTGTTGGTGCATGGATTATTATAGATAACCTGAGAAAATATCTGGACATTTGCATTAGAAAATATTCCTTTTATGTACCTTGAGCTGCTCCTTTCCTTCAAATAATAACAAGACATTTAAAATATGCTAATCTGAAGCAAAGAATTTGGAGAAGTTAAATGCAAGAAGCAGACAAGGCATAGAGTCAGACGATGAACAATGCAGCTGTTGGCCCTGCTGTTCCTCTGGCCTCCGACAACGATGAGACGACGGACGAATGGCTCCCGGAGGTGTAAACAGAGCTAGTGTGAAGACAGGCTGTCTCCAGACCAGCTATCACATCCTCAATTCCTCTCCAGCAAACACTGGCCGCAAGACTTGGCACACGAATGCACGTATGAAAGTTTTCAGCTTTAAAAATGACAACACTAATCGGCACTATTTTTTTTTTGGATAGAATTTCAGAACTGAAGATGGAGGTGAGATGGTCAGGAAGGCTGTGTGTTGCGTGGAGTGTGTAATGTGTAGTATGGAGGGGTGAGAGGCCAGGGGACAGTGCAGGCCCCTGCAGAGCACTGATAAGAGTTTGTTTACCTTCCTGTGGATGGTCAGGCCTCAATCTACAGTCGCGGAAACGGCGGGACAATAGGTGTGTGTGTGTGTGTGTGTGTGTGAGTGTGTATGTATGTGTGTCTGTGTACGTGGAGTCAAGAGAGAAACTTGAGCATGCCTTGGAGCTCCCCTTTCCCTCTCAGACTAACTCTGATAGGAGGGCTGACCCTCCCTCCTCCCCATCATGACTCTGTCGCCCGACCCTGGACACAAACAGTTTACTCAGCCCTGAGGGAACATGGGAGACAGTTGGTCTTGACGTTGTTTGCTGTCAGGGTTTCCCCTCCTTTTTTTTCTTTCCTCTCTGTCTTTATGAAAATCAGTCATGCCATCCAACTGCAGCTCCTGTAAGTTTTCATTTCCATATAAAACCCCGGCAAGTACCTGATGCTCCTTTTGCAGTGATTTACAGTGAAGGTGAGCGTGAAAAACAAGGCATGAAATCAAACCTGCCTGCGCCGTTTTCCCAAGATGAGTAAATGCTCATCTAGGTGGTTACTGAGCTGCAATAAGTCAGACCCTTGAATCTAAATTGAAATTTGGCGAAAGGATGATAGAAAGTATAAATTGAGATACTTGGTTTTGACTGTCGGCACTGGATGATCTGAGGAAAACGATACTGGACCTACTGTAGGTAAACTGGGACTTCTGAGATAATTATTTCATACACACAGCTTGGCCTTTCATTAAAAATAATGTCAACGGAAAAAATAAAACGAGTCAGATTGATCTCTGGTAACAAATGGAAAAAGGAAATCAAATGATCATTTGCATACTTTCACAAATGTATATCTTAAATCTCATTGCTAATATAAAAAAAACCTCCGACGTGAAACAATCCCCACAAAAACAAAACAAATAAATCCCTTTAAAAAGAATAATAAAATGCTATTTTCCTTTATGTGTCTGTTGTTTGTTGTATGGTTAGGGCCTCATCATTCCGTCAGTTTAAAATCTTGCTAATGTCTATTTACTGATGAGATGCTTATGGCTGTGAATATATGTTCAAACATTTATGTAAATAAATAAACAATAAAAAGCTAAGAAACAGTATGATACGGAGGGAATTCTGTTTTTCTTTAAATATAAATGGGTGAAATGTATTTATAGTTCCTAATTAGTTTAGTTATGAAGTGCATGAATTATAAAAACATATTTCCTGAAGTATGGGAAGCTGAAATGTATGACATGTAACTTTTTGTTCCCTTATGGATTCATGTTTTGTTTTACATGTTTGGTGTAGTCTATTCACTGAAGTGGCAGTCCCAATTTTATACTTTTTAGTGTGAACTGTTTCTGATAATGGCTTTTAGTAGGGCAACCTTTTTTCTGTTTAATGATGAATCACTTCCAAGTAAAGCTGAAGCACACCTTACTGGCCTCGGTGCAGCTACACTGCACTCTTCATAATTATGTGGGTCCTTCCTGGACTGTGAGACTGCAGAGATTCAGCTTGGCATCATAAATTAGTTACATTTTCTCAAAGTGTTTCTTTTTTTAAATTTGGACAATGTATATAATTCTCTAATGCATTTATGAACAATCTGTTAACATGGTGTCAGTTAAACTGGTACTTTATAAAAAATAGAAATGAATGTAATTAATACAAGAATGACAACATGTCACATAAATTACAGGCTGACAGCTAGACTGGCGCCATCTTTTGTAAGTCTTTTAAGCTCAGCTGTGTGAGGCTTACCTCTGCATCCATCCATCCATCCATTACAATGAAAAAGTGTGATAGCACATTGGGAAAAACAAAGTAGGCTTGCAGACTGAACCAAGCAGAACAGAATGAATGGCAAGTTTATCCTGATATGTCTTAAAACGGCCCAAGTCTAATGGATAATGAATAGTTGAACGCATGAGGGGAATAGATGTCTGCCATTTGGTGAATCACCCCTCTGCCTGGAATATATAGGAGGTCATGAAAGCAAAAGTAGAAAGATCCTGAACATGTGAAGGGACTAGATTACATATTTTTTGTCCTCCTTGTTATTTAAGGTTTGATTACTTCATTGCTTGCAGAATGGCACTGAAGGGTGTTTTTTTTATTATCAGCTAATTAATCTATATTGATTTTTGCTGCAAACTTGCAGGTCTTCTTTACATTTTCAGTTTGCTGTAACTGTTTTCTTCTATTCATATATGATATGACATCCTTCTCTAACTTATGGAAATAAGATCGCCATAAAAGTTAAAGCAATTCTTAGAATCAAGTTGTATTTCTTGAGTTGCATGGAGTTGAACTGAGCCTATTTTCTGTCCTCCCTAATATTTTCTGTCCACGTATGTTCCTGACACTTAACATCACTGACATCTATAAACAAGCCTTCTCATGGAATGGGAAATGGAGGGGACTGATATAAGTAGATAAAGAGGACAGAGGATAGAATGGCTCTTCTATACCTCATTTACCAGCAAACCGTTTAGAGGGGCCATTGGCATTTCCGGGGTCAAGGGGGCACAATGAATGCTCATCATATCTTATGGTGACACGTAAAATCGAGAGTAGTGAAACATGCATCTGCTTACACACACACTCACGTGCACATGAACATTCTTATGCAGTCAATGTGATTTATACTGAAACCTCTTGGGTGGCAGTCATGGGCCGTTGACTCTGTCACAGCCAAACAAGAGAGAAATAACTTAATGGATGTGGATATTAAGCAATAGACATTAACGGAGGGCCCGAATAACAGGAAGTCAGCCTTGACCTCCGGGGCAAAAGAGTGGAAGAGAGAACCCGAAGGAGCATGGATGGTTCTCCATCTTGATTTAAAAGAAAAGCCAGAGTTCAAATCATTTGAGTGTAATCCCATAAATGATGCATGCCTCCTCCGTCTACTAATTGGTGGGAAATATGCTATCAATCTGATGAAAAATAAGATGCACTACTTCCTGTAAGAGCTCAGAAAAAGCCATTGGAGCCATACATAAGACCTAATACAAGTCTCTTCTGCAGTTCTCATATTGCATCTAAGAGATTTGATCATGCCAGAGAAACTCTCAAAACCATATTAACTGGTAATTTAAAAAAAGGTCCTTTATAGATTGTCCCAGATGTTATAAAACAAATGATTGATTTAAAGGTCCAACGTACCAACCCAATTTCATTTTGAGGGCAGTAAAAAGGGAGAAAAAAGGTAAAAAGACCTCCTTATGTAACAAGTTCCGTCTTGCTTTATTTTGCCTTTCAATGCATTCATCCGTTTCCATCCCATTTTATCTCTATCTTTGTCTGCTCTTCCCCCACCAGTAGTGATGACATTGCTTTAACCAAGGCCTGTTATTAGAGCTGCTTCTAAATAAGGGGCATCCGGTCAGTGCTCCAGTCTTCGGAAGCTCTCATTAACCCCTTCCTTTGCTTTACATCACATCTCCTCTCCCTGATGGACGGTGTTCTTTGGGTAAACAGACCAAATACATCATAAAAGTCAGTGAAGCCGTGTGTCATGCATTTGCCTTCTAAATTAGTTGTTGATGTTATGGTCTCACGCTCCAGCTCCAGCTGTTTTTGGGTTTAATGAGGCCTGCATCAGTCGTATATCGCTAATAATCATCTTACCCTGGGTTTACTTGTTTTAGACTGGAAGCTTCTAAATTCAGACCAGAGATCCTGTCAGACTTAGCTCTTATGACCGTAATGTCGTAGAACTGTAAGTTGGACTCCAACTTAAAGAAAAAGGATGTACCATTACAGTGATCTCTATTTGAGTTGGCAAAGAAAACAGCTGTCATTTTCCTCTATACTGTGTCCCTAATATTCTTTGGAAACTTTGGGAGAGAATATTTTGCCCCCAGCAACCTTAAAACTCACTCTAATCTAACACAATAGAACACACACACACACACACACACACACACACACACACACACACATCTCCCAGGTCAAACGGCAGACATTTATAACCAACCTCACCCATGACTGCACAGCCTCGGCGTGATTAATTCAGCCTCCAGAGACATGGATCCCTAGGTTAAACAGCAGCCTCATAGAGGAGAGCCGAGTGAGCAGCCGTGATGGATGACTGCAGCCCGGCGTGCTGACACGTCTGATAAACGTGGAGTGGCGGATCTGTTTTTAAACAATATAGTCCTACCCTTGCATTTAACATCCGTACTTTGAAACCAGGGAAAAGCTTTCAAAATGATTAATAACAAATTTAGCCCTCTGCAGACAAGGGATCTGTAATATTGCAGGGTTTATTTATCTTTTAAATGATAGATCTCTGTCTTTCACACAGGTTTTTTATTCACTGGCTCTTTGTGTCGCTGTATGACAGGATTATTACGGATAGACTCAGAATCTTGGCGGTTGACACGTTTAGACTGGAGAATACAAAGAGTTTTGTATCATTGTTGGAGGTGTGAAATGACTCATTATAACTTGACTGTACTGCTGACATGTTAACCCTTTGCTCTTCTTTTCTTTTTCAGCCTCAAGTCAGACATGTGAACCAGTGGAGGTTAAAAAAAGCCCACTGGTTTATGTGAGGGAGTTGGGAATGGGCTGTTGGACCAGTTTTGTCAGTAAAGATGAGGCCGAGGTCCACATCCTCAACCTGGAATTTGGCAGCTTGGTAAGCATGTCAAGGTTGTACAGCTGAGATGCAGAGCAACTAACAACAGTGAGCCATCTGTGGGCGCTTTCTTTATCTTAATAAAAAATAATCTTTACTACTGAATCAGTGTTAATATAAAGCTGTAAAATGTATCCAGTCTATGAAACCTCCTCCGGAATTGCAGTCAAGTTTAAAAACAAACTTTACTACCATCCGTGGAATATTATCCGCTTATCATTTAAGCCTCAAATTCCACAGGCATGTTAGAATATGTACATTAATCATACCTTTTGGTTGACAGGATAGTATGTCAAGTCCAGTCATGTTTAGAAACAGAAGTGATGCGCATATGTTTACTTTGCATTTCATACCTTTCTGGTAATGAAGTATGTCATTCATCATTCCAAACACAAAAAAACAGTTTGGAGCATGATGCATTATGCTTTTTCTTAGTTTTACTGTCTATGCTATGCACCATAACATAAAATTTGAATTAAGTTGACCCCAGGAGCTTGCACAAAGCAGAGCAATGTTCTGTAAAATTTCAAAATGTTTACGAGAATACGTGTTGAGAGTTGTTACAAACACTTTACAAGTGGCTAATTTTTTAAGATCTGTTATTTTCACTTTGAGTTTGGTCAAAAACAACACCTAAGCATAAGTCTAATCAACATTTGTTTACATTTTGGGTTTTTATAACATATTTGGGCACTAAGTGTATATTGCTGTTTCATCTGCATACATGACAAATTTAACAGCATCCTACAGATTTAATTTATGCAGAAATGATGGAAGCAAAGTTTGTCTGAGATTAATTTGTAGAAAGCGGCCGTAAAGGAAACAAGTTTATAGTTCAGGTTCTGGCACCTTTATTTATACCCTTAGGTCAATTTGTTTTTCAGTGACATTGCAAAATGTGTTTACTTTACCCGTACTTATCTCGCTCTTAAAATGTTGAAATATTCCTTTAATGGGCAGCAGAAAAGAAAAATGCATAGGATTCCTTTTTTCCCATAAAAGCATAGATATGAGGCACCTCATATCTAAATGAATGAGAATGAATGATGGCCGGTTTAAATTAATTGGCATTATGCAATCTGGCTCATTGTTATTTTTTCATGGCTTTAGTGGAACTCAAACTGAGCTGCTGTTGACTTATTCTTAGTTATTAGTCAAGCCTGTGCTATGCTGTTTGTATGTGCTGTATGTATGTTTATGTATATACAGTATATATATATATATTTACATATATATTTCAGTCAATTAATGAACAAAGGATTACAATTACTGTAGATTTTCTACTAAAGTTAATGAAAGGCAGAAGATGGAAAAAATGGGATATGACTGCAGCTGGCATACATGAAATTTGATGTTGCTGGATCACAATTTTCTTTATTTTAGTTTTTTTGTTTGCAAACTAAAACTTTAGCTGAAATGAGCCATTCAAACCATTATCCCAAAGTGTGTAATGTAAATACACTTCATATCCAGCTTTATCAGCCAGATAACAAGCCAAGACATTTAACAGACACCAGACATAACAGGAGGGGGATTTCTCCAGATGTCACAGGCTTTTTTTTAGCCCTTTATAACTGGCAGTTCTGCAAATTTGGCGGTTTTAAAATAATTTACAGCTACACTAACACACCTTCAGTGTCTCAGGTCAATTTGATTTTCAAACTTTTCTCTAGGGAATGACACTAAAACTAAGTCGAGCAAACTTTTAATCTATATGCCGCTATTACTGTGCCCGGCTCATTTTTCACTGCCCAACATTGTTGGTCAGCTCACATTTGTCATTTCTTTATCAGCATACTCTCTTTGTTTGCTTCGTCTGTGCGCTCTTTATGTAGTTCTTTCACCTACACTGCTGATTTATATTGATTATGTCTTTTTATTTTCTTCCTATTGATCAGTCTTCCACATTCAGTGGCAATTATGAGGAGCGAAGCTGATGTTTTTAGGCCAGCTGTGACACTGCATGCTGCAGAACAGCGCGTGCCCATGCATCCATCAATTCTTTGAAATTAATTAGAATTTCCAGGGATTTTTTTCACTCACTTGCTTCTCAGAAAGCATTTTTTTCTCATTTTAAAGCACAAGCACATTGTAATGTTTTCATGATACACAAAAGTACACTAATGCCACTTTCAGCCTGATGCCCCGGTCGGTGTGGGGTGTGGAGTTCCCAACTTAGTTTTGTTTGAAGTAAGAGTGCCAACATTGTGGAAGCAGATTATTGCTCTGCCTCAGAGAATGGGTAACTGGCACACATATGGCTGAACTCTTGGGCCAAGTCTTTAGTCTCATTTAATGGACTGTAAATCAGTCGAAAATGCAGTTTGATGACAAAACAGATTTAAAGCATAATGGGGGAAAAAGAGGACTCTCAGTCATTTTACACAGTATTAAAAGTAACATGGGACATTATATTCTGAGGGAGAAAACGACAGTTTAAAGTTTGTTATGAAATAGTATAATTTCCTGTGGGATTTGAAATAGTACATATAATGAATTTTGCTTGTAATCTGTGTGGTGCAATCAGCAGTGCACAGGGAGCATTTTGTATGATGTCTTAACACAGACTCTTTATCTGTTCTGTAGGAAAAAACTGTAAATGCAAACAGTCCAGTCAGCAGGGAGGTTTGCTCTTGCGCCAACCTTTCTTTGTCCTTTAAAGTTTTTCTTATCACCTTCTTCCCCATCCCTTTATTTTTGTACTGATTTACAACCTGCCAGCGACGTTTGACTCTTACAGTTTGACCACACTGAGAATTATTACAGGAGCATCAAGGGGCTGCACAGGCCAGGAAAATTCATTGGGAGGGGCTACTTGTGCAGGACCCATTGATGTCACGCACTGGCTTAGATATAGTCAGGGTCTTGGCGCAAGGCCGAGACTAGACCAGTGGAGCCAATTCAACTTAAGGGAGAGAGCCAAAAGAATAACTGGAAACTGTATCAGCGAAGGTCCTTCAGAAAAAAAGGAAAAAAGAAATCTGAAAAAAGTCTGAAAAGGAAAACAATTGTATCTTGAAAGCACAGGACCATAAGTAGCAAAGGTGAGCGATCAAGGTCAGAGTTCAAGCATGAAAGAATGAAAGTCAGAAAAGTAAACGGTAAAACAATGAAGCTGATTAGGAAGGAGTATTTAAGGAAAACGCTGCTGAGTTGTCTCTGTGTGGGGCACAATGTACTCGCCAGGAAATGCCATTCATTCATTTGTTCTCTAACATGACTGAAGTAAAACCTTATAGGTATTTCTTGCTAGAAGCTGCGTTAATGCAACTCAAGCTTCAAGACGTTTCTTTTAAAAGAAAAAAAAAACTCAGTCCTGCTCAGTCTGTCTTCAGGGCAATCTATTCATCTTCTCTTTTTATAATAAATCATCTGCCCAGCAGATGGAAAGCAAGCATCTTATCAAAATATTATTACCGTGCCACATTCACAGAGTATCCCACACATTACACATGTATAGGTACCGGCAAATGGAAAATATATACATCAGTTTTTTATGACCAGCCTCTTCAGTTCCTCAGGCAGTCTCTCAGTCCATTCATTTTCAACACCCTTCCCTCTTTTTTATTCTTAAATCTGTGATATTATTTAACATCCTCTTCCTTGCTTTTGTTCATTTATAGTTTTCAGGGGATTTCAAAATAATAAGATTAATTAATGAAGGATCGGGTGTACCAGAGAAGAGACAGAATACTGTGCTAGCGTGATATAATGATGATGGACAGAACAGAGCTTGAATATGGAGCAGCTGTAGTCGTCATATTCCCTCCTGAACTTTGATGCAAGTTCTTTTCAAGCTCAGAGAAAAAAGACAACGATGAACAGATGTGACTTTTACAAGTGACCAAGAACACTCATCCAGTCTCTAACAAATGTCAACATCTTAAAGCTAGGCTTTTTGTGTCCCCTCAGTTTTTAAATTTAGTATATATATATATAATATATATTTTTTTTTTCAAAGACAGGACTGAACACATTTATGATGTGCAGTCATTATGCAAGACCCAGAATGTAGAAGACACTGTTAGATTGCTTCTGTTCTGTATGGGTGTGTGATGACACACGCTTCACTCAGCCTGCAAACATCTTTTTCCCATGCGTCTGTGTTTGATTCAAAGGCAATTTGTCTACAGTCTCCTTAGACCTAATTTGCTCTGTATGCAGCTGAAAATCTACACAACTCAGGCTCAAACTCACAACAGCTCTCTTGGACCCTCCTCTGAAAAATTAAAGGTAGTGGGGTAAATTAATTTTATATTAGATATTCATACTGTTTCCCCAACATGCTCATTTTCTCCCCAACAGGGTCTGCAAACAATATACTCCAAATAAACTTGCAAGCATGAATTAGCGTATTTAATTTTCAAAGTCATCTAAGTGGGTGCAAGCAGATATGAGTTCCTTCAGAATTCTCTCAACAGAATATTTTCCCTCTTATTTTAAGGGTATTCAGGGTGCAGAGTCTTGTAATTAAGCTGACTGCAAACCAGTGGCTCTTTTGCATTTTCCCAAACCAATTCTCTTAGAGGTATCAAAAAAAAGGAGGAAGTAATTAGAACTAGAAATTATTGGTGTAAAGTTAGATTGGAAATAAACATCTACAGTCAGGCTTAATGCTCCACCAGCACTTAGCACCACTTAGATTCATAAAACTCAACGGTTCCAGATTCATCCCACGCACATGTTAAGCACAGTAATTAAAGATGATTCACAGAATGACTGTGGTGGTGATTAGCAAATCACATCACCACTGTGTGTTACAATGGGTGGAATATGGTTGATTAGATATTGTATTATGTGTTAAATTGTGTTAATAGGTTTTATATACTGTATGGTATTATGAGATTAGGCTTATGTGGGTTGTACATAGAAGGATAATGAGAAACTGTATTTTCTATTATTTGTTTTTTTGCATATGTTGTCACATTGTTTAAGAGAGATGTTACATCTATGTTACCTGGCCTGCCAGATTATATTGATTTTAAAAAACAATGATTGCAAGAGTTATATGTCAATATGCAACAACATGGTGATGTTTACGGGACTTTAAGGTCAAGGTAGAGAGCGAGCGAAGCGAGAGAGTCGCACGGCACATCATCTGTGAGATGTCGGATTGGAAAAAGTTAGCTGTGAGAACCTGTTTAGTGAATGTTGTTGCTACATGCCTATACACTAAACACCCTGAAGCTAGCTACAAATTCAGCCTAAGAGTTATCACCTTGCATCCGCTGTCTGAGCTCATTTAAGCCGGAAAGTTTAGCAGCTGTTTTCCCCAATAGTGGGAGCAATAGATCAGAGCAGCATGGCTACCAAGCCATCAAAGAAATGATGCACTTTGGGGGTAATTGACGTTGATTTGATGTCTGGAAACAATTGATGTCATGTTGATTTACGTTTTTGACCAAATGATGAAAATTTGATATCAGTGTTTGATGTCATATTGATGTTGAACTGACATCAGATGCCCACTGTGATAGATTATACAAATAAAATCTCACATATTTTTAATTTTCATTTACTCACATCCGTAAAATTATTAATACGTTAGACTCAGAGACATATTATTCCAAGAGGTAATTATTTACTGGATATGTCTTAAAAGAGTGGCTGATGAAAGCCAGCAGCCTTATCGTCACCAGGTTGCTGTCTGTTTCATAACGCTCACATAAAGTGTGGAGCCAAAGTGGTAAAGTAGTAATAACAGTTTATTACAAGTGCAATTGATTTTTAAAAAAAAAACTTTAATTACATTTTTGTACAAGACATAATAGTATAGATTTATCAGGAAAAAAAACAGGTTTTGCCTTATGAAGATTTGGCACCAGGCCAAACTTAGTTGCCAACCCCTGTGCCATGCCCTTTTTTTCAGAGATTGACACAATTTCTTGAGGGTTTAATGAAATTGCCATGACATGCTTTGATCAAAATGTCACAGAGAGAGAACACTGAGTAATTGTTTTTCAAACATGGAGTGAGCCACTCAATTACAATTTAGACCACAGACGTAGTAGGCTTTATTTTAAATCTGCCCCACAGCTTTAAGCCACCATTCAAACATAAAGTTAAACACAGATTGCTCTAAATGACCTAACAGAGAGAACACTTATTTAGCCTGTGAGGTCACACTATCACATGTAGACTGCTAAAATTCAAATTCAACCAAAGAATACTTTTGTTTCTCTTGATCTGCAGATGAAGTAGCTTGATGGTCAGTAACAGTCAGACACCTGAATTTATGTTCCCTAGCAATATTTTCCTGTTTTAAAAAATGCAAAAAGTTGCAGCTCACTGCACATGATATAAATAGTTTTTCAGCTTGAGATGTGTTGATGGAGTGTAATGTTATATCTCATTTAGGTCTGGGTTAATAAAAAGGTGGACAGCTAGGTTTTTATGCCACCTATACAGTATTTGCTCCTGTCTCAAATGGCTAGCTCAGCATTTTCTGAACAGATACATGTGTGGACATTTTATGGGCACAAAAATGAGGAAGGTTGTCATATTGACAGATTTTTGAGAAAGGAAATAAAGGGAATCAAACTGAGGCAGAATGAAATTGCAGTTGAAACTATTTTTAAAGATGGTGCTACCAGCAGAATTTTTTCCAACACTATGAATTAGATTTTCTGTTAATTTAGTGACAGATGGGGAGGTTCACGAATTTTGATTCTGTGGAATAAGGTAAAAAAGAAATGACTGACATTTTCATAACTCAAATGTGGATGTGATGAATGTGGTTTCCAGATTACTCACTCTTCATTTAAGATTTAATAAAACCTTGAATCAGGTGTTTGCTTTGATAAGCAATCTTCATGGTAAAGTTAGACTGTCAAACAAATATTAAATCATAGTTTGGCTCAAGATTATTCTCTTTTTTAAATATTCAAAATTAGGAAACATGATAACCTTTTTGTATTCACTTCTTATGTGTCTATGTGACAATATACTTTAATATGAGTATGAAGTGCAGTACTTGAAACATAGCATACCCTTTTTTGATTTGTGTTTTGATTTGCCATCTTTTTTAAATAAGACATGGACAAATAGATAGATGATGGAGTGTATTACAAAATAGGTTATTATAGCCAACATTACCATATGTGTATTATTCTGAACTAATATTTATACTCGATAGCTTGTTCTCCCTAATCAGTCTCCATGTCCCACCTGGACGCTTACACTAGCTCTGGCCTTTTCCTGCAACTAACTCGCTCAAGAGAAAACAGAATTTGTGCATTTACAATCTGACAGTCAATGTGTAAATCTATAGTTTGAATTAAAAAATCCTCAATCTCTTCTAACCAGGCTGAGTTTAAATGTGCCCTTAACCCTTCTTTTTCCCAACAGGATTCGATCATATTCCATTTGAACGCAACCGCGGCAAAGCCAATGAATCTTGTCATCTCATCTTCAAAAAAGGCTTTTGCTCTGTTCAACTTAAAGGAGGGAGTGAAGTTTTTTGTGAGTACCGTTTATGTTTTCTACATCAGCTTTCATGCACACAGAACTTAGTAAGAAGCTCCAAATATTTCTTGTAGATAGAACTGACATAAGCTCCACAAACCACTCTGGCCGACGTACGATCCATTTGTCACATGCTGTTTTGTATTATTTGTAACTACATTCCTATAGTTAACTTCCCATAAACCCATCATACAGTTTGTAATTCAGAATGATAGATCAGAAGTCTGTGTGGACACCAGTAAAAGCAATTAGTTTTCAGCAATGTATAATATTAAGATTTTCCTTTAAAACTCCCATCTAGTGTAGGCTGTTCTACATGCAGTACTATCAGTGTGACACAGCTGTGCAGTTCTTTGGGCCTGTTTGGAGAGGCAGAGAACCATGTTGATTTCCACTAAATATTCCCCGATGCTTTCCTTGCAAGAGGCACTTTTTGTTTTAGTGTTTTTTTTACCATCCACACCATAAAAATGGTGAGAGATGCTTCAAAGTGGCCAATAACGAGAGGGGCTGATGCTATCGGCTGTAAAATTAATGTTCCAATGAAACTGGGGATTCTGACTTTTATACACTGTTCATGGCAAATATATGTGAAGTGCACCCAGGAAGGGCATAAAACATTTAGTCACCTGTGTTTAGATAGAGGAATAATACTGATAATAGAACACAGTGTAACGGGTGTTACTTAAAAAATAACAAATTAAAGTTGATGATGAAGAAAGGACCAGTAAATAGATTACGTTCCTTCAACTTGGGTTAGTTTAACATGAAAACACAGCTCATGCAGATAATTCTGCTTATCGACTTGACAGTTAAACCAACCCCCATTAAACTAATATTAAAGTGTTGCCTGTTCTTTAAGGACATTAAACCAATATTAGATGTTTGAAGGGAACAATCACAGTCAACTTCCTATTATCTGTTAAACTGCTTGCAAAACAGTTCAAATCTGACAGTTCCCCCATGACTTTGTAACAAGGCCTTCTCTGCTCTTTGTCTTTGTCTGTTTAAAGGCACTGATATGGATTGGATAAAAAAATTTAGCTTCAGTTCTGTAAATACACAGCACAGTAAATGGACCCAAGCGTGAAATAATAAACGGGTGAAATAAAATCACAGCTGTCCAATCAGTGTGATGACAAGTTTGCAGGCATGTCAACAATTACTGATACGCTGACAGCAGTGTGGTACCGCATCCTGTATCATGTCCTGTCGAGAGCCTGGACAACATTGCCTGTGACTGCAGGATGTTTTTGTGGGATGCGCTGTATCACTGGGGGATAATAGTGCTTTGCTGCAGATTGCAGTGCAAGAGAATCAACATCTGCTCAGCATCTGAGAAATTACGTCAGCAGCTTGACAGCTCGGCTTAGTGTCACGGTTCTTGTTGGCCTCCCAAGGCTGCAATGAATACACAAGGTTGTTAAAAAAAAGAAGAAAAACACGGGCACAGCAACATTTTTTGACTATAAAGTCTTGCTAGAATATTTTTAGTGTGTTAATTGACAGTTTGCTAGTTGCAAATGGATGTTACTCACATTTTACAATGCATGTCAATTGTACTTATACTTTTTATATGCATATATTTTAAACTAAAACCTCCCCATTTGGGAGTGAGTCATAGAATTTAATGGTGGATAGTGTCTAGAAGCACAGCTCTACAATACACCAGCTCTTTTTCTCCAAAACTACTGTCCTTCATAATGTACCATTTGATATATCAGTTAATTCTATCTGTACTTGATGGAATAACAATTGTTCCATACCTTTTCTTCCTACCCTTCTTTTAAAGCCTGCCTTGTATGCCTATTTCTGCTATAACTAGCTTTTCGGCTCTTATGTTTGCAGTTCACACTATTTTTGATCCCATGTCAATCAAATATTCATGGAGAAAGACCGATGACTCCCTGAGGCTTACTTGTCTTTCACCATTTGTTCTGCTTTGTGATGCAAAGGCATGCACACACGTTCATGTTGTTGTGCCAGGAGAGGGATTTTTGTCATTCAGAGCAACCTAATACTTAATTACTGTTTTATTGACAGGCAATACAGATTTTTCTTGAAATAAAAAGCTTTTGTTTTTCCATCTAATTTCGACAAAAGCTATGAGACGGAAATGTGTGTAATTTGTGCTTCCTCCTTTTAATGTCCTTGTGCATAGCAGTGGTAGAGGAATGGTGTGATGCTACAGAAACACTGAAAAGGAAAAATAGGCTGAGCAGTTGTTGAGACCAAATGCAATAAGTGCTGCACATCTTAAAGCTTAGCAATTAATGACGTAAATAAAAGAAAGCAGGGAAACATCTTATAACAAACGGGAATCTGTTCAGCTCTTTTACTTAACGTTAAAAAGTTTTTCTAAAGCTTCTGGTTGACAACCTCATTGATTCTTTCAGCGAAATTAGCTGTGAGCATTATTTTTTTTCCAAAAGGAAGAAGAATAAATGGTCAGAGGCTGAGCCAAATAAAACTGAAGATCAGGGTATCTTTCTCTAATTTTTTCTTGTTGTTATACATATGTCCAGAATGCTATTTTAGAGAGTCCTCGTTCTCCATTACGCCCTCCCTTGCCTTCTTATTCATGCAAGGCTGAATGCAAACTCCATTATTTTTCATTGGCCCAGACGAGGAAACAGCAGTGTCTAGTCGGTGGGATGGATGTATATATTTATACCTTGTATGGAGCCAGATTCCAGCCGACTGCGGTGACGCACAAAGCTAAAAAAGGTCCCATTTCCTGGCCCCACTCAGGAAGCAAAGGAAAGACCTTGGCTCCAACAGGGTTGTGCAACTGGGCTCGTGGATACTTAACCATAATAAACACTTCTTTATAGCAGAGAATAGAGGGAGAGTTGGGTGGAGGGTAAGAAAAATGTAGTAAGGAAAAATGAGAGGGATGGGCAAACATGGCGAGGAGAACACCAATTAATTTAAACAGATACCAACAAAAAGGCAACCAAAACATCTTTGTGTAGTGGGTAACAGAGTCAAACTAATTGGTTTGTGCTGTTTTTTTCCAGATAAACAGCTCTTCAATGTCTCTTGTGGGTGTCCCAGATAAAACAAACATATATGATGAAGATTTACCCACTGAAAATGCTCAGCTGGTCAAGTGGGCAGAACAGAAGTTCGGGGGTGTGACTTCATTCACTACTATTCGCAATGTGGGAAGAATCTCACTAACAGGAACACAAGGTGAGATATATTTGTAAACTTGGCATGCATTTCTATAAAATTATTTCTTGTTGGTTTGCATTTGACAGATGACATTGGAAGGATTGGTTAGGTTTTAAATAAAGGAGAATAGACAATGCTGCAGCAGGGCTGTAAAGGACTATTTTTGCTGCCTAAAAGTGTTACAAATTTATCAGCTGTGACACAATGCTTTTAACAAGGATTTGCTATCTTCATCTCTGTTTGGTCTGAAACAGTATGTTTGCTGCTGAAAAAGAACAAAGTAATTACGGTCTGCACATCATGCAGCTCCAGCTTATATAACTGAGAGTCTGCAGTATGGTAATCAAGGATGGATGCAGAGCACTCTCGATAACATTCATCACAACTAACCTTCTCTTATCTGAAGTGTGCATAAAAACTGTTTTTGATGAATTCACTGAAAAGCTATTGCACTGGGGTTTAGCCATCAGTGCACCTAAAATATTTCTGTTGCTGAATTTAATCACTGCTTTGCTTTCCAAAATTGATGCATGGGATGTCAGAGAAACTTAATGCTGAAGAGAAAGTTAAGAAAATTCATGTACTAGTTAGTAAAAATTAGACATTGTCATTAAAAATCATGGGGATTCAGTGTTAAAAAAGTCAGTGTAGTTGGAAGATTTGGATTTTCCTGCATATTAATAGACAAGAAAACTCTGTTTGGGAAAGTTCAATCTTAGTAACATCTCTCAATGTCCAGAAATCATGACTCAGTCATTCAAAAAAATCCCAAAACTTATTAACTGATTTAAATAGGAAGCGCTTTCTTTCCCCAAAGTGTTCATGCTTGTGATAAGAGACACTTTGGATTGTGTAATTGATGAAGTAACACAGTAGTAATGTTATCTAAGTGACAATGTGTTATTCAAAGCAGGTTAAAAAAATTGTAGCATAACTTTAAAAAATAAAGTAGAAAAGCAAAACTAATTTTCTGTAAATTGTTAGTCAGTTGGTCTCTATCTACTTTTCTAGAAAAGTCTTTACCGCCCTCCGTTTGTGATTGTAGGTGTAGATGTTCCTACTAGCACCAGCAACAATAAGTCATTTGCAGCTGCTTAACCAGCCGCTTATTTCTTTCTGTCTCAGTTAGTTGCAATTTTCTGCATGCTCTAGTTTGTATACATATGTGTTTGCAAGACAGGTTTCCATGTCTTTTATTTACAGTTTTTAAGTTATATTTTTCATACTGAAGTGACTTGAAACTAAGGAAAAACATGAAAACTTTTATACAGCAGAAAAAACCTTGGCATTAGTGGGGAGAACTAAATCTATTCAAAGAACAACACCACATGTAAAGAAGTGCAAAGAAAGTGTACAATTGGGTCTGTTGTGGTTTTGCGGAGGAGGTATTCTCATTGGAAATGAGTCTTCAAAGGGTTCTTGAAGATAAAAGTCTCTTTTGACTTTCTTGTGGAATGACAGTTAGATAGGTTTATGTTTAATATGAATTAGCAGGGGATTTAGTCATTCTTACTTACCCTTAGCCATGCTGTTATGAGCACAAGCTTCACAGTCAGTGGTGTCTGTGCTGTCAAGTGGTTGGAAGTTTCACAAAGACTTTTTTGTAAAACAAACAGGAAAAACAGTTGAGTTTTTAATTTTTTTATTTTGAATAACCTTTTTGCAGGTTTCTCTCATTTTAAACACCATAAACCACAATTCCAAGTCCAATTTTGTTATAGAACATAAA
Organism: Craterocephalus amniculus; assembly: GCA_036024015.1. Classification (NCBI taxonomy): domain Eukaryota; kingdom Metazoa; phylum Chordata; class Actinopteri; order Atheriniformes; family Atherinidae; genus Craterocephalus; species Craterocephalus amniculus. The sequence continues at coordinate 19,538 of JAVQJG010022058.1, forward strand.
GACCTTTCTATGGTTAATCCAAAACTGAGCAACTTAAAGCAAAACAATCTATATATATACACAAAACTAAGCAAAATAAGTATCAGGTTTTTGTTGAACTTTTCCTTTAACAAGATGTCATATAACAGATGAGAAAACATTTGGAAAGGAAGCCATGGACGATTGGCCACTGATGCTGAAGATGGCGGCGCAAAGCCATTATGATTTAAAGTGAACAGTCATGGCTGAGTAAAGAGTGGACATTAAGGATATCATGAGCTGTTATTGCCATCAGGGACAGCAGTGAGCTTCTCAGTGCAAGCACAATTATTTCCAGGCAAAGCCCTTTTTATGACATTATAAGCCTCAGCAAAGCTCTGACAAAGGGTTTAAAAGAAATGAAATGTGGTAATTCTCAAAATCTGGTGTGATGGATGCCTTAATGCAATTCTTTTTTTCTTCTTCCTCTCTCTCATTTTTGTTCTTGTTCCAATCCCTTGTCCCTCCTCAGGCCAGAAGGTTACAAATGAAACTGAGCCATCCTGTCAGTCATATACAGTAGTGTGCTTATCTTATTTATATGTCTTGTTTAAATTCAAGGTTTTTAACCACACTGAATTTTAGATGATATTTGACTCATATTCCCCAAAAGTGTTATAACAACTTATGATGTGCAACAGTTTGCTTTTTTGTGTTTCAGTGGTAAGTAAACATTTTTGGGTATTGTGTTACTGCTAAGAGACTGTCCTTGGCTTTAGAGTGACAATGTTGTGTAAGGTTCTGTGAGATCTTCCTGCATCTAAATCAAAATTTTATGGCAAAATGCAATATCTTTACTCTGGGCTGTGGCTCTGCAGTTACTTGGTGAAGATTATTCTACACATTGATAGAGCCCCCTTATTCAATCATCAGCCAAGTATATTATTTCATTTTATTTAATCTTTTAGATTATGGCCTCTCTGTTATCATATAGTTTTCTGAAGACTTTGTAGTTAATGCTGTGTGACGTTGTGAGGCGGAAATGGCTTTTCTGTTAGCAGTGAGACCATATGGTTAAATTTATTTTTAAGTACCATTATTTCTGACACATCAGGTTTGAATAGATATGAATTATTAGAAACTTTAATATGGTTAGGATTGGGAATTAAAATGAAATTGCTGGCTTTCCATTTTTTGGAGCCAGTGACCAATGTGTGTCATTTTTGTTCAACTAAGGGTCAATGACCAGAAAAGTAAATATTTGTGCTTTCACAGGTACCAACCCTGGTCGTCCTGAATGTATACTTGAAAATGAAGATATGTCAAAGAAGCACTTTATGAAGATTGAATTACATCCTTCCTCATTCAAATCCTGCATCCCACAGCAACCAAAGACTAATATACATGAGATTCACATCATCAACATCCTGGACAATTCTCAAATTCGGTAAATTTTGTCTTATTTTGCTTTCAATTTTTGCATTTTCTATTGGCAAAATTTGTCTTGTGATACATTATTCTTCATATTGCAGCAATGTATTACTGCGTGTGGACAGAAATCACACCAGTGTGTTCCTGAGAGGCCCTCAGGGCACCAACTGGACCGTCCTCAGTCCACAAGTCACAAAGCTTGGTGTAAGATTACATATTAATTCCAGGGCCCTGATTTTTAAACTGTGCTTATGCACAGGTTTGTGTGTATTTAGTGTGAGAGAATCTTTCCACATGAAGTTTGGAATTGGTCAACTTGCACTTAAAATTGCACTTTCAAAAAAATCAAATCAAGTTTTATTTTTAAAGTGCTTTTCATGCATAGAGCAACACAAAGTACGTTACATAATAAAAACTACTTATGCAGATAAAAAATTTTTTTACAGCCTTCAAACACCAAAATCTGTAACAGCAATTTGGAAACACGTTTAAAAGATGTGAGCTTACTAACCTTAGGGATGGGCATTCAATTAAATGGTGTTAGTCAATTATCAGGCGAATTAATGATTGATTTTTGGTTAATCATTAACATTTCTCTATAAAAGAGTATATATTATATATATATATTAAAGTACAGACAAGCATGTTTTGTTGGGGTTAAATGGAATTCATTCAATGGTTCCACTGGAAAAGGTGTGCTCACATAAAACTTAAGCACCAGTCTAAAGATGCATTAATTTTATCAGTTAAAAAATTGTGTAATCAATGAACTTTTAAATGATCAATTAACTAACATGCATACAAACACTACATTTTATTTGTATTATGGAAATTTAGCATAGTTTCTAAGGACAGTTAATAATAAGGGCACATTTTTCCACTGATAAAAGGTCACAGTTTAATATTACGATACTGTCACACACTAGACTTAGTAATTAATTTTTTCAACATGATTAACTTCTCAAGGCTTGATGAATAATGTTTTCTCTTATATACCTATGCAAGACAGTTCAACATTACAAGTTGTTGAACTGTCACCTCAAATCATCTTTTTTTTCTGCAGTCAAATAATCCTATATGGCTGCCCTCACTACGACATGAAATCCCACCAACTAATGGAAATGCACAACAAAATGACAAAGCAGTCGACGTGCAAAGGGTGGCGTCTGAATATTTTAAAGTTCATTCTTTCACCAGCTACACTGAAATCAGATGGGTGGACTCAGACATGTTCCTGGTTCTTGGAAAAGCATACAGATTTGGAGAAACAGGTATAATGACACATCTTTCTCTTTTATTTCTTTTAACTGATAAAGAGAGATAACCTGTTTATGAAAACAATCCACAGTATGAGTACTGCAAAATCTATTACTTACATGCAAAGCTTGCTTCATTTGGTCACGAAATATGCTCTGTAATGTTTTTATTTTTATTTGGATTTTCAGGTTCATCTCCTGAAGTATCAGAAACAGTAACAACACCAGTCGCTCCCATGACAACCAAACCCCCCCAACCGATGCCTCTGCTTATGCAGCTGTACACCTCCCCAGACTATCGTTTACTCCTGGACCCTCTCACCAAAGTCCAGAGTGATAAGAGAATCTATGCAGAGGTGATCATCCATCCATCCATCCATCCATCCATCCATAAAAAAGCTTCATTATTCTATCATGTGAAAGTGTTGTGCTTTTATTAAAGCAGCAGCTTGCAGCATGCCTTGCTGCATGCCATGCTTCACAACATAAAACTATGTGCACGCGTGTGGCATTCATGTGGCCTGTAAATGGCAAAAACTAGATTTTTTTACATTGAAAAATACAGTCATGGGGCATCGAGGGCCCATGGAAATCATAAGTCAGGATTGATGGTTTTATTGATAGTTCGTTGATCTCTTTTTGTGAGACAGGATCAATGCTGTCACTTCTTTATGGGGGTTTTTAATTAGGAAGTCTCTGAGAGCCTAATGGGATGCAGTATTACAGCCTTGTTTTGTAACCTCGCTGTCCAGCTGAAGTCAAAACCACTGTCTCATTCAGACCTCATGGAAGATAATAGGTCGATAATGGAGGATAATAACAGCACTGGTCCCTGCTGTCTACCTGTAGACAAATAGGGGAAGCGAAATAGGATAATATCCAAACCATCTCATCTCATCTTACTGCTATTAAAGTTTTAATGACAGTGAATAAAATAGTTTAAGATGTCATATGGAAACCAGCAGATGATTTCTTCTTGTTTTGCTGCAGATTGACCACTTTTGGCATATATTACTCAATATAATTGGTCTACAGAAATAGAAGGGTTATTCTTTAATATACCATAGGAGTCATTATAGAAATTGTGCATTATTTAAGTTGCTTTTTAACAGCATATGCAATGGTTGATCTTAATGGTTTAGCTGATACCCATTAGAAAGACGTTTTTTTTTCTTCCCCCTTTCAGCTGTAGTTTATTTAATTTCTTCTCTGTTTCCTGTAGATTTCAGGAGAACCTATTGGAAACATGGTCTTGAAGATCAAGGTGATCAGCTGCTTTGTGCACTCCAAGGGGTCATGCCCTGTAGTCAAAGAGTTGCCCTTCATTCCAGAGGCTTGCTCCTTTGGTCCCTGTGTAAACCGCACACGACTCAGCTTCTCCTTAGACCAACTCCAGGAGCTGACGTCCACCACATGGGATCTGGAATGTTCTGTCAAACTTTGCTCCGGTGAGGTAGGAGTTTACTGAGCATCATTTTGCGTTTTTTTATTTTTACTTTAGCTGTAAAGTATAAAAAATATTTCTGGTGAAGTTTTACAAGGAATGCAGACTCAAAGTGCTGACCCTCAGTTTTAACTTTTAGACCATTTAGATTCCATTTTGGGGGAAGGGATTGAGGATAAAAGTTGTAAACATAAAGGGCCTCAAATGTGATTGAACAAATTAACATAACCATGGTTAAAGTGCTTGTTTGCAATTCTTTGTTGCGGAACCTTAGCAAGTAATGCCTGCCTGAAGTCTAAATCTTTTGAAAATCCCTTATAGAGTGGATTTTGTCCTTTGTGATACTTTGTCAGGCCTGTACTGAAGCAGTCTTCAGCTGTGTGTTTATGGGTTCTTTTTCTCTCATTATGTCCCAGAATACTGATTTGGCTACCTCTAATGTCCCTGCTATATCTGATGGATTTGTTTTGTTTTGTAGCCTAAGGATGGTCTGCTTCATTTGCACTGAGAGCTCCTTTGACAACATGGCCTGGGCTTCACAGCGGCAGCTCTTAAATGCAAATGAGGAAGAATCAGCACCAGAAATTTGATCATTTTAATTGATGAAAAGATTTTGAAGGACAAGCCCTCACCTGTCAATGACAGCTTTTGAATTAACTATCAAATTAGATTTAAAAAGACAGGTTCTTAGTGCTTCAGCCAATTGGACATAGCTTTTAAGTATTACATTTATATTTGGGTATGAGCGTATGTAGCTGGGTCGGGGTAATGTTACGATCCTTAACTGGGTATATTGGTAAGCTGCTTTTTTGTTATCCCTTTCCCCAGAATTGCGTGGATGGGGGAAGAGTGAGGAGGAATCTGGAGGTCACACAGTCGTGTCTGCAACCACCAAGTGAGTTCAGTTTAAACTCCAAAACAGAGATCGGCTCATTTACAACATCACCCAGAATTTGAGATGATTTAAAATACATTTTAAAAAAAACAACGAAAAATAAAACTTTCTTTTGAAGATGAATGATTTACAATTAAATCACTAACAACAAGCGAATAACTCTCAGACAAATAACTCAAACTTTTAAATTATCTTTCATGCCTTCAGGACTTAATTGCTAGTCTAGTGTTTTTTTTCAAAGAGCTGCTCTTTGCTGCTATAATTTTCATTTCTATTATTGCTTACAGCGCACGCCACGTGCTGCACAGGCAGTTGTCACAGCAGTACACTCAGGATATGCAGCGAAGCCAGTAAGCGGTTGCAGGGCAGGGCCTCGTCCTTTAGGAAGGTCTGCACGCTGACCTTGTGGCCACAATCAGACATAATGGCCCTCAGGGGAAGGAGTGGGGGGAGCAAAGTCCTTTGTGTTTCCAACAGGTCTGACTACACCACTGTCCAAACACGGGCGCTGGTGGGCTTTGTGCTATTGTGAGACTAATCAACACATTTGACTCAAATAAGGAAAGATGTCTTTACTAAAAGACAGTACTTTCCTGAGATAATATTTCATGTGTTGGAAGTTTCAGTTGATCCACTGTCTGCGTAAAAAGACACAAGGAAACAAATGATGTATGTGTAAAACGATGCATGAAATATTTTTGTAAAACTGACAATGGGGTTTGTTTAAGCTTCCTTTATGCTCCCTTTCTTTTGAACAACAGAAAGACAAAGGCTGGAATGTGAGAGCTGCCTTGTAGGATGATTTAACTACTCATCCGCATTACCCTGAGTCGTGTTTGTCTTCATCTTTACCGGTAACAGAGATACAAAGGTGACTAAATATAAGCAGGACTAGCGGGGTGCATTCCGTAGCAAAGCTTTAGTGGACAGGACTGAGTGGTCCATTCAGCAATCCTTCCTGTTTGGTAGTTTTCATGCAGAGGTCAGGGAGTCGCACCACAGGCCTGCTGTCTCTCTCCTCCCCTCCACCTGCACTGGAGCTTCTGTTTCCTGCTCCTGTTTATTCAGCTTTGCTGTCAAAGTCTCCCTTAAACAACAACTGATTGAAGCAAACAAGTCTCTGGAGAGGGCCTTCACAAACTTGCTGTGATGGTTTCTGGCCCAGTCCGGGTGAAGAAATATTTTGGACCCTTGGATCAAAAGACTAGTTTTGTTCTCTGGAATGCAGTTAACATAAATGCCCACATGATGTCACTGTTTTAGTGCCCTGGGTTATTTAGTTCAGATGATGTATATGTTTATTTTATTGTTTAATTAAATGGCAGAGATGTATTTGTTGTAGTCTTGAGCATTTTTCATGTGACATTTGCCATAATTTAAATGATTGTACTGCGTAGGATAGGGGCAGGTTTCTACTGTTTGTGCAAAACTGTTAATGTTTTCTGTTTCCGATGCCCAGTCCTTAGTGTACTGCAGGGGAGGAAGGCAGTATTTTATGAATCCAAGAACAGTCCCTAGATTAGCTTGTTACACCAGGAGGCAGGAGGCTGTAGAGGCAGGTGAGAAACTCATGCACAGGTGATGATTAGTTTCTTACAAATGTTCTGGGTGCTCTTCGAAAGGCCTCAGGAGGCCGTAGAGAAGGAGAGAGGGAAAGCACAACATAATTGTGCTTGATATGCAACACAAAACAATAGGAATGTTCATATTTTGGTTTAGATTTAAGTAAGAGAATTGTTTGACAGCTGCTTAGACCTGGATACAGAACATACAATACTCAAAAACTATATATCATCTGTTGTAGCTTCTGAGGGATTCAAAAACATCTGGTAAATCTGTAATTGTAAAAAGACTGACGTAGATAAATTGTTCATTTCCACAGTCAGGTTTCACTTAAGCTAAACTGGGGCCAACTGAAGAGAAGAACTGTCGATGATCTATTCAGAAGAATTTGTTTTTGTTTATACTGCTTAACCAGAGAATAGTGAATAAACCAAGACTTGTTGTTTGGCCGGCCAGACATTTACAATATGCTTGTCCCAGTAATGGACATCAGAAGGTTTTGCATTTGAATGTTTTCATTGTCTAACCCTAACCCTAAGATTCTGGCACCAGGATATAACTTTTTTTCTAAGTTGCATCAGACTTGTTAAGATGTTCATTTGAATGTTTTATTTTAAAGTTATTTCATGATTATGGAGAGCTCATTACCTTAACACAATCAATCAGAAGGTAATCTCCAAAAACTTGCCATAAGTAGCAAACTTGTAAACTTACTTTAAGACCAGATAATTGAAACATTTTCAACCAGTTTTATGAATGTGCACACCACTGGATTGGTTGCTTGGCATGAAATTGTTACTGAAATCCAAAATCAATTTTCCAGTAATAATTGTGATGCACTGCTCAAACTGCTTGATGTACGATTTTTCTAATAAAATACTTTCCCTGGGTTTACTAGCACAAAAAATTTGATCTGTTCAAGTATGCATATGTGCAATTTATGTATTCATTCATTCATTCAATAGTTTCATTGCAGATTAAACTTACAGCAAGTACTTCATAATTCAGGATATTACTGCTACCATAGGAAACTACTGCTACAAAATAGATACCACTTAACTATTCAGTTATGTTTATTTAAGAGAAAAGCATACAATCATTCACCCACTTCTCAACAATCAACATCATGTCAAATTCAAAATATTTCGTGTCTGCACATTTAATTGAATGTGTTGAAACGAATGGTTGCCACCAGCATTGGCTTGTAGTTACCATAGTTTGACTAAATGCTTCATTCTTTTGTTTTTTCATCTTTACGTTTCAGACTCCCCGTGCTTTGATTTCCGCCTGTCTGGCGTTCTGGGCATTGCTTTTGGAGGCTTCCTGATTGGAGTATTACTCATTGGAGCACTATGGTTTATCAAAATTAAAACAGGTAATGCATGCTGATGATGTAGTGTAGCTGTATCGATATAGAGTTGACCTGATTAAACTCCAGATTTTAAATGGGCTCATTCTGTTTAACTCAGGATACCCAACTGGACTGGACATGAGCTCAACTGCAGCTGGTCTTCCTGGTGAGAAAACAAAAATTTCCGCCCTTGCCTCTCTCTCTCTTTCTCTCTCTGTTCTTACCAGTTATGCAATTGTTTTTTGTTGTTGTTTTTATGCTCTTTTAATGTTTAGTGATCTTTCTTGTGAACCTTATTTCTGTTTATACTCTGTTAAGCGCTTTGTATCAGCGGCTGCAGTGTTTAAAGCGCTATATAAATAAAGTTGACTTGACTTGACTTGACTCTTACAGGTTTCCATCTTCTTTTCAGGTTGTCCCTGCTCCATAGCAAAACGACAACCTGTTTCCACCAACACATCTCCCTCTGAGAATAGCAGCGCCAATGCCAGCATTGGAAGCACCCAAAGCACACCGACCAGCAGCATGGCATGAAACTTACGTGTCAGCTCCCTTCAAAGTTATGCAATTGTTTTTTGTGCATTTTTACGTTAATGCTCCAAAAATCACTTCTCAACTACCTGTTCCCTCGCAATTCCTGTTTAAAAAGCACAAATTTGGTCCTCAACATGTGTCTAAAAAACACTATGATCTTAGAGTTTGTAGTTGCGAGTGTTGAAGGCTAGATGATGAGTATCCAAAGTTTAACCAGTAGCTTTTGATGCTCACCTTTGCAGCCTCTCTGTAAAGTCATACTCTTAGAAGGGAAGTCAAAGAGGGCAAGAGAAAAAAAAATATAATGATTTGGCTCCCAGCAACAGGAAAAACAAACCATATCCCCCAAGAGCTAACAGGAAATTCACAGCATTCCTTTCAATGAATTGTGCTTGTGTGATGGCAGCACAATAATTGTTAAACAGGAGACAAACAAGTCAAAAGACAGTCTTTGAAAAACAGATGAAAAGCTCTTTATGAGAGCCAAAAATATAAAGGGCCGTTGCTCAGGTCAAAAACTCATCAACAACATCATATGAATGAAAAGGTCAACATTTTTTGGACCTCAAACCTCACAATGACATCAAGGGGTATTTGTAATTGGAGTTTGAGGTTAATGGTTCTCTACCTCTTATCTAGAAATTTGGGGATAAGTTGAAACTTAAAACCAGATTTCTCTGGCGAATTAAATACTTTTTTATTTAGTTTTTAACCTTAAAGTGACCCCATGGGTCATTTGTGGCTCACAAAACAAGGTTATGGTGCCAATTTTATGCCGTACAGTCCAAATATTAGTGAGATCATATCAATGGTTTTCCCATTGCTTATTTGAGGGTTCAGATTATGGTAATGTTATTACCGTAATTACCACACCAATGACCATTTACCAATAAATCCCCAAAATAATATAAATGATTTTAAAGGAAGAAATGTATTAACATGAGCTCAAATTGTTTCAGTTTTATATTGAATAGTTCCACTTGATCAGATGCATTTATGTATTCAGAGCTGAGTAAATGGGTCTACAATGATGTTCAAGATCAGGTATTAGACATCACACTCATACATGGACTTATGTGCCACTCATATACTTTGTCTGCTGGGAGGAGGTTCCCCAAAATAGTCAGTCTGCAAATTCGATGCCAGTACTTTTCCACTGCATGACTTCCATTCTCAACAGGGATAGTTACATATTCATATCTGTTTGCTTTACACATTTAATACTTTTAGAATCAAAATTTGGCACTAAGTTTGTCCTCCTTTAAATTCAATATCTAGAGCATTACAAGTCCCTAATGATTTACTACTTGGTCAGAAAGTAGAGGTGGGAAGTAGATTTTTTTTCATAGCTATAATGCACCACCAAAACTGTACATTCAGATTTAGCATTTTACATTATTTAAGACCTCGAATGAGATTAATGAGGGTTTTAGGTGGAAAGTTTGTAAAATCACACTACGAGTGCCTTTATGTACACGTCTCGGGATGTTCCTGCATGAGACAATGAGGCCTGTGCACCAAACAACCTTTTTTAATGTCACTGTACTGTCACTGCAAGACTAATGGTGGTAAGGCCTTTAAAATATTTAAGTTTAAGTATATTCTAAAATAACAATCACTATAATTGAATCATATTATTAGTATTTGTAAAACTGAAGAACATTATGATTTAAATCATTTTTTAAATTAATGGATAGATTAATAGCTCCTGTATCTAAATTCCCTTTATTAGTTTTATTTTGATATTGAGGTTAAAATGCATACAAGTCAACTCTAAATACAACCTGCTGACCCCACAGTATACTTTAGTTGCACTAAAAAACATAAGCCATCTAAAATGTGCTTTAACTTAGTCAAAACCTCTTTTAAAGAGTCAAAAGAAGGTTTTCAGTCCCTAAAGAAAGGACATGAAACATGTCATTTTGTACATTAACTTGTTAAAATGATCCACTGATTTCTACTTTTATGGGCCGCATCATATTTTACATAGCTGCAGTAAGTTATGGACCTTATAGAAATGCAGCTAAGGTAGATTGAATGCTGATAAATTATTATATTATAGTTTGGGTTTTTATTTAGCTTTTTTTGTTTTGCAACTTAGGAAAATCCCACAATGACCTATGCATTAGGCATGCTACAAAAATTCAGACTGTGATGTTAAACTTCTTTTTTACATGTGATACTCTGATTTACTTTACTGATTATATAAATATATATATATTCACATGTCAAATAGTTATTCACCTTCTGATTTGGATTGTTAAAATAACATAATTTATTCACCTTTAAATATAATCTTAATCATGTTCCAAATCAACAGCCTTTGTAAAATCTTTTCTCATCGTATGTAAGAAATGTAGCGTATTCACCGCCATATACATGTGCAAGCGTGTACATTTTTTCTTTTAATTGTGGGGTGCATGCCTGAATTTCTTTTTGTGTTTTTGTTAAAACACAGCAAAGAGGGCCAGTACAAATTGCCACTTGAGTGTTTGTGCAATACGAGGTTAACTTGTATGTATTGTCTATGTGTTATTTTTACCAAGATTTATTTCTTTTATTTTGTTTTTGTAAGTGTTGTATGATATTACATAACCTGATTTGTTCATAATGTATTTGAAGAACTGGGACAATTCTGAATTAAGGCACAAGATATATTTTTTGTACCTTTGTTTTTATATCAAATTGTATTTAGTTTTGATTGTGCTGCCATCACAGACAGGATATGTCACACCACATGTCAGAGACAGTACTGCACAATTGATTTATTAGCCTCATCCTATTAAACTTTTAACCCTAAAATTCCTCTTTAGTCTAAAAACAAACCATGTCTGTGCTAACTGACATCCCGACATTGTATTAGGCGCATTGTGTAATCTTCAGTGGGTGTACAGTAATGGGGAAATCTATTCAGAATTGTGAAAACAGGATGTCTCAAAAAACAGCTACAACCAGGTTTTTTTTATATTTTATGTGGATCTGTTTGATTAGAAAACATTCCACTGATACCATTTATCTCCATTGTCTCTGACAAATGTTTTAGAAAACATTAAATAAAGTGAACTTGACATACAGTGTGTTTTCTGTGTCTTATACAGTATATTTATGGCAGTGTAATGGGTATACTTGTAGTCTCTGAACCTCCCAGGATTCTGGAAATTTCTCGGGAATGAAAATATCAGAGAAAAGGTGCAACACACTGTGTAGAGCAGTGACATGGAATAAAGAGCCAGACACTCACTGTTAGACACTGAAACATTCATACGTGAAAATGTAGAAGCTCTGAAAGATTTGATATATTTCAGCTGCATTTATGTGAGTTTAAAAGAAAAAAATGTCCAATAAGCTGTAACCTGAGAAAAGTGCATATTTATTTCACAGCCACTGTCTGAAACATGCTGTGTCACTTTTGTTTCTGGTATTCAAAAGTGAATTTCCTTTATAGGTATTTCAGTCCCTGATAGACATCTACATTTGCACTGGTGTATGATAAACTGCAATATAAAAGACATCACATCCTTCAATTATTCTTCAAACTGAAAGTAGTGGCATGAGTTGACTAAATCCTGATAAAAAGATTTTAACAATTTGCCACAGTATGAACACACTAAATCTGTAGTGTCTCATAAGTATGCAGCTTGCTGTGTAGCACAGAATGCTGAAAACAAGATAAACACCAGAATTTCTTGCTGTCTTGATTACAAGTATAAAACTTAACATGCATGCAGAACTCCTTTAATTAATTAAATTAATAAAACATGTTATTATTTCATTTTCTCATATTATTTCATTTTGAGAAATCGAGATATTGAGAAATGGGAGTATCGAGAAGGTAATCCTAATTTCGGATTCTGGACATTTCGACTCATGACTGACCTGAAAAACTATTTCGATGAAGACTCAAAGACATCATTCTCCCATGATGTTATGATGAATCATGTGTAACCTTTGTTGTCTGGTGAAGTTATGGAAATAATGGTGTTTCTCTTTAAAGTGAGTCTTTCCTCAGGTTTCAAGTCAGACTCATTCAATATTTAAGATCTGGAGCCAAAGCACACAATACATGTTTTTGGACTGCCCTAATCTCCATATAGTGACCATGGAATTGTTTGGGCTTGAACAGCATAAGTTTCATGTGCAGGCTTGTTTGCATCTCAGAATGAATCTGTTCTTTTCTGCAGAACTACATCTTGTAAAAAGTGTTATAGGCTATGCATGAAGCATACAACAATCGCCTCAAGGCACAAAACTGTTGTCACAGCTCTTTTCTGTAAAATCAATGTGTGTGGGTAAGAGAAATTTTTTTCTTTCCCCTTGACAACATCGTAAAGTCTGTGTTCATATGTAAATAAAAACACATGTCAGTGTTTTGATGGGCTTTCAGCTCTGAAGGTATATTTCCAGACAAGGAAAAGAGAGATGAATAAATCGATAAAATACAATTGCAAAGAAAATGGTTCCTGACTATAGGCATCACGTGTCATCAGCAGTGATGCATTAAATTTAAGTTTGTTTGTTTTTTCATTGGAAAAGATTCAGTTTAATAAATGATCATTTTTAAAGGTCTTGTCTTTTCCTAATGTAAAATCAGACAGAAGATGCTTAAAATAATTACATATGTAGAGTATCATATATATATAGATATATATATATATAAATTTATATATGATATACAAATTTTTTATAAACTTGTCCTCTGAAGATGCGTTCAGGGTTTAAAGCTCAGTGGATCTGTGCTCATTTGCTCCACATGCATTTACTGAGGCAGGCAGAATGTTAACAGAATATTTTCTGTTAAAGTTTTTATTACATCGATGATTGAAATATCTGAAGATCATCTGTCATTTTCAGAGATTACAACATTGGATTAAGAAACTGTGTTTAAGTATTTAAACAAATATTTGTAATTAATTAAAAAAATACTAATTAAAAAATAATTAAAATTATTTTTTTGTATTGAAAAAAATATTGAACAGTGACACTGAAGTATCAAACTGAATTCTGTGAATTTTGTGTATTGTTGCTCCCCTATTATATATATATTTTAAATCTTTAGTGTTTTGCAATTCCAGTATGAGAAATGGAATCCATGTAAAGTCCATGATGATATAAGTACAAACTGAAAGAAATAAACCCCAATAGCTCTCCAAGTGTCAAAACATGGTCATCCACCACTAATTAATCAGTCCAGAAATGGGTAACATACAGAGGCTAATAAATGGGAATTAATTAAATGCATTACATCATTTCTTAACTGGGATTGATAAATGATATAATATATGTTTTTGGATTTTTGTTGTGTCTTGGGGATGATTAAGAGTTAATAAGAGACACGTTGTTACTATTATCAGTTAACTAAATTACAGTTCAATTTTAAATATCTGTCACTCATACATAAACCTATGTTTTATGGTCTTACATGTTGTATAACCATAAAGTGTTTACAGAGATACATTTCAAAGAGCTCAATACATACACACGGACAACCACACACACACACACACACACACACACGTACACACACACACATGCACGCACGCACGCACACACACACACACACACACACACACACACGCATACACACACACAAACACACACATATTGTACACACTTACCCATTATGTTTAATGGGGATATGCCCAAAATTTTGGCTGGTACTGTATATGCATATAAAACATATATATATATACTTCTTGAATTCGAACTGTGTAAATGCATATTCAATAAAAATGAAACACTTAGATAAATTTGCCAAATATGGCGCCTTAGCAGTAAGTTTTACAATGACGCTTATAATAAAGGTTATGTGTTTGATCGTATATCCCTGGGGAATTTTCTCAGTTCTCAACAAAATGTCAATTGTGAAGAGGTGACGAGTGAGCATGATAAAATTAAAAAGACAAAGTAGTCCAGTGCAGCTTTCATTAAAGTGTTACATTTGCTGGTAGCTCTGCAAAATGAGAGGCTGCAGGGAAAAGTCCCGTTCTCCACTAATTACCTTGACGAATGGATTTCTGTTGGCTACCAGCAGATGGTGCAATGATTTTTTCTTCTTTTTCTAATTGAACACAGAGATTGTATTGCTGATGAAAAGAAAATATTAAGGATTTTAGGATTTTTTGGAAATGAGTAAATAAGCAGCGGGGTTTGAAAAAAAGTGATAGCTCTGAAAATAAAAACTATAGATTATTCTCATTTACACTATGGTGACGCTATATTTAAATTCTGTTTTCATAATCTGGTTAACAAATCTGTGACTTGGTCTAACATGAATCCAATAAAGGCTTAGGGGCATATTGAGTTCAGGAAGCTCCATCTGAGCATAACTGAAGGTACCCAGTAAAGCAGTCTCTCCCTCAGACTTTCACACCCTGAGGTGCTGTGCTGCACACAAGGTTGTTTACACTCTTCAAGGCTGTGCACAGGCACTGCCTCTGTGCTCATCTCTCACCTTCTCTCAGACATTCACTTTCTTGCAAGCATTCACATACTTGCCCACACCTAACTGACTATCCACAGCTTGGTCCTGGATAATCCTCTAACTTATAAGCAGTGCAGTGTGCCCAAAGCAAATCCCTTTCCTTTAAAATGCAGACACCCTCGAAGCTGATGTTTGGCTATAACACCTCAGAGGCAATACAGCTTTTATGTTTGCTTTTTACTCCATACCCTTCTTTTTTACATGCAAATAACTAAGAATGATGATGCCGTAGAAGATAAATATCAACATTTTCTGGCTGAAATGAATTCTTCACTTTTATATGACAACTGATTGTTTTCCCTGACTAAATAGTCACATTTTCCCCGGATGATCAGTCTTGTAATCAGTTTTATTTTATTTCAGTTAATATTATTAGAATGAAATGCACTGCCAGTTTAATCTTGATATTTTTCCTCATTTTTTAAAATTCTTATATTTGTGTTTGGATGGTCTTCGGGTAGCTTTTCCTTTGCAACAGAGTTTGATGGTGATGATAATGATGAGGAAGATGCTTAATTGCATTAAAATAAACTTCAGGCATGAATTTGTGATACTCTCCCAGTTTTTCCCCTTCCTTCCTCCCCTCATTTTACTGATTTAAAATATATACGTGAACAATTTTACAATCTTTAAATGTACAATTTTCACCCTCACTTCTTAAATCAACATGTTGGATTTGTAGAGAACTCTCTGAGTCCCAGTAAGAACAAGGTGAAATGGTGCAGCATTAACTTGATTGCCTGGGATGTTCCAACTCAATACTTCTTTTAATCAGATACTTCGAAGAAATGCCTGGAGCGATGTATTTTGAAACTGCTGTTGTGGTAAGTCTGACAGAAATCCTCATGTGACAGAGCACAGATCTGACTGTTAAGTGCATTGATTGGGTCAATATTGCACCTGGACTGGAAATTGTTTGATCTCTTACAACTAGCTGACATTTTTTTACACAAGGTATAAAGATGTTGTCATTATCACGCACATTTACAGGCAACTACATAGTCTGTAATCTGTTTCAGGTGATATGTAAAGTCTTGTAACAGCAATAATCTGAGGAGGTGCTGCATTTGCATATCTCAGAGCAGAGTTTGCTGCTATGTGGGACAGCTGATTCTAACTTGAAATGAAAAATACACTACATCCTACACAGTCACCTCAACAATCTTCTCAGTGTATTTCTTTTTCAGCGCAATGTCCTCACTTTAAAAGTTTACTATTGGAGTAACACAGAAGGCAATGGAAATGTTCTCCTCTTGCTGGTGAGCCAGCTGATACGTAATTGGCCACAGCTAAGTGCTTCACAGGTATTGGGGTTTGTTTCTCTTCTGGTTTGGCTCTTTGCAAACTGCCACTACAGATTACAGTTTTCTCATGCTCTTGCTGGCTCCTTTAACTTCTAATGCTGATCTATTAGAGAGCACTTTTCATGAAAATATTCTGATTTGGGTAAGACTTGTAAAGAGCACAGTTGGTGGCTTCTTCTTGTCATGTGGAACTTGGATACCACTGGAACTTGTTAGTTTTATGAAGATGCTGGGTGACTTAGATGCAGAAATTATACCTCATGTAAAAAGCTGCAAAGCTAAGATTGAAATGTTTGGAATATTTCTGTTATAATAAGCTTAAATTAAGTTTGGTTGTTACTTGTGGTATAACATAAAGGCATGGATAGCTTGCAACTTTTCAAATTTCAATTGAGTCAAAACTGAGGTCATGGTTTCTGTTGGTATGACTGGGTCATCCCCTGTAGATTGGGGTTATTTGGCTCAGTACAACAAGCCAGTCATCAAAAACCTGTGTATCAAAATGGACCCTGACTTTCAGCTTGACAGTTAAATAAATGCAGTTGTAAAGGCAAGCTTTTTTCACTTAAGACAGCAAGCCAAAGTGAAGCCAAGTACTTCTAAGCAACATTTTGAGACCATACTGGACTGCCGTGATGGTTTTATTGAGGGGGTCTTTGTGGGTCTTCCATTGCCCACCTTCAAATGGAACAAAAAGGTGCTCTTTGTATTTTAACTGACACATGTATAAACATGAACACAAGTCTCTGGTTTTAGCATCACTCTGTTTGCTGCCTGTTCATTTTTTTGGCTTTTTAATCCCACCATTGCCTTGCAACGCCAATACCTTGCTGAACTTCTTCGCTCTTACATAGATTCTTGCTCTTTGAGATTAGCTGATCAACAGCTCTTGAATGTGCCGAGAACATAGCGTAAGGAGGAGGTCAGCCCTTTGTTGTTCTTGCAGATTTTGGAACAACTTGCCTTTCTATTTCAAACAGGTTTCTTACTTGTCTGATAATTCACTTCTTAAAACCCACCTGTTCTCCTTGGCTTTTTGACACTATTGAGTTGTTGACATTTAGCTACTGTTTTTACATTTCAACTTTTCTCATTTATGTGATTTTAATGTTTTGGATTTTTTAAAAATATATAGAAGTAGCAACAGCACTTCGGACCACTTTATCTTAAAGTGCTTTATAAATAAAATTGGATAACTACATACAACATAAATGAAATGCTATTCCTTCATACATTTTATTCCCATTCTTTATTACACACTTAGTTAGCTAAAAAGAAAAAAAATACCTGGGGAAAAATCAGCTGAGATCTGCATGTCAAGACTCACATGAGAAAAATTCCAAAAGGCCTAACACACCCTATGGATCCCCTATATTCTGAACCTTCTGTCATCAGATCCAGAACATTAACATGAGCAAGGTCAAACAATGTCAGATTATCTACCTGTAACTAGAAGCTGGCCTATTGCAATGTTTTAAAACATTTTGGACATGGCTGCACTGAATGCATGCGTCCTCTGCTGGAGCTGCATCAAATGCCATGTGCTGATCGTTCCACATGCGAAACAATGAATCCTTATCAGCTAACAATCAATACTCTGTTTCCTTACTTTTTTTGTAATTGTTTCACCTAGAATAATTGATAAAAATATAGATACATCTCAGCAGATAATCAGCTGAATGTTAAGCTATGAAGTATTTGACATTTAAAATACAAAAGCAATCCCACGATAATCAATAAATCATAGTTTTATTACATATTTGTCTACCTCTAAATGATGAAAATGATAAAAAATATTAAACACCTTTATCGTCATCATTATTATTATTACTACAATTTTTTTTAATCATTTGGCATCATGCATCAGTATAGTGTCAAAATGACCTCTGGTGGTTCTAAGTGATATAACAATTTTGGTGAGTCGAGTGTAAACAAAAAAAATTCTGGAAGCAGACGGTGATCCAGATCACCCCCAAAATCTAATCAGTTGTTTTTTTTAAACCATTTTGGAGATTTACAGAAAATCTAATCAAAAACTGTTCATTGCTTTTTGAGTTAAACTGCTAACAGACAGACAAACGTACTGTATTCTGGCCAAAATGTAACCCCAGCCCCTTGACAGAGGTAATAAACTAAAAGGGAAACAAAAAGTAACAACTACAAGTAAAGCTCTAATATAAGACTTTGAAAAAATAACCCTGCTTCTTACCTCTTACATCCACACCGTCTAAAAAAAACTAACAAACCAAACAAAAACATAAAAACAAGGGTTGTTTCTCTAAAGCAGCAAAGTCTCTTTAAGCTCAGTTCAGCTGGAGATCAGTTAGTCCTACTATTAGCTACATTAGTGGGGCTGCAGAGGTAAAACCCTCAGAAAGCATATAGTTGAATGTTCAAATACATTTTCAACACAGGGAAAACAAGGACAATTGGCAGTTCAAACCTAAGTCATTCTCCATCAAAAGACATGAAAATAGGCTTAGGTATGCAACACTGGCCTTCACAGAACATACAAAGAATCACAATGACCCACATGAGAGGAATAAAGACAGCCCTGGGGAATTCACTCTGATGATCCTCTATGCTCTGTTTCATCTACAGAAATGTCTAGCTGAAATATGTCTCCAAACTATCCCTGGAGGCATCAACCTTCTATCTTCACCCAAATAAAAAATAGTTATGCAGAGTGTTGACAATGTTTCATAAAACAGCATGATGCATAACCTCATGGCTAGAATTAGGTATAGACTCAAATTAGTTCTGTGTTTTTCTAACACTATGTAGTATGGAATCAATATCATTTCTCATCTTTTTCTCTAAATGAAAGGTTAACTTTATGAATGCAAAGCTAATATTTTTACCCGAGTTTTTGTACCCAAATAACTATTTTTGTTTAAAAAAAAACCAAGGAAAATTGGTTGCTTAAACAGAAAGGGACCAAAAAAAAACTATTGTCATCCCATGGGTCTCAAACTGCACATTGTTTAAATGAAAGTCAATTTGTTTTTCTGTCCCTGTCGCCTTGCATTAGAAAAGGTCGGTATACTATGGATGGATATATGCTTTTACATTTCATGCAGGTGCTTCCAGTTGTTTATAAATCACAATTTGTCTCCACTGTATGGTTCAACATCAAAAGACATTTTCTGTATATCTTAGTGATGCTAACTTTTTTTCCCCTAAGTTTGGTGGCCAAAGATTGAGAACAAGTTGGTAGGATAACCTACTGGCTATTCTGGCAGCTGCAGTTTGCAATAGTTCACAAGTTAGCAATAACCCATAGTGGCTGGTAGCTTTCATAAACTAGATCAAATATATCTTACTTTTTACAAACAGGTCAAATTAAAGGTTAAGATTGGCAGAACAAAAAATCACACAATTTAAACACAATATTTAAAAACAATAACTGATATGTATATTTTCCAAAAATCTAGCATTTGACCATATACAATTACTTGCACTTAATTCCTAGCAGTTCTTAACAGGCCTGTTTGCACAGAGAATATATAAAATACCCATTTCACACATTGCAACACTAGGGAAATAGTTCCCTTGTATACTTTCAGGATGGGTTTTATTCAGGTCTTAAGATTCAAGGCGATGTGCCGCTATTGTTTTGCAAACACAAACGATATGACAACTGATATGAATCCAAAAAGTTACAAATTTAATTTCTTGCCCAACTATAGACAAAAGAAATCAAAAGAAAAGAAGACAGTTTATGAATCCCCTTGGGGGAAATTATATACTTTTTCCATTTATCTATTCTAAACAGACATAATTAATTGTCAGTCATGCAATCATATTGTTCTGAAGTGTGATAGCTGCAGGAATGACCTCAAGGTTCAAGGTTTAAGATGCTTTATCTGTCTTTCTCAGCATCCCGAAAAAAAAAGCGTCTCAATTTTCATGAATCTTTGTGTCAAGCTGCACACTTTAGAAGCCTCTAACTAACCACACTCTAGTCGCTTTTGTGTAGAGGGTGTGAAGAATGGTCCATTATGTTCATCAGCTTACGCAGCGTTCATCTCTGGATAATTAGCTCCACCAGTTTCAGCAGAGCCAGCCTTCTTGATCAGTTTAATTGTTATCTTTAATTCTTTTACAGTCTCCTCTATTGTTTCATAGAGCAAAATGTTCACTGACAATACTGAATATTGTTAAGATTTGGGGATTTAAACCTCCATAAACCTTAACAATTGGTTTGGGTATGCAATGGCAATTATTACTATTTTTCTATTTTTTTTACTGTTATCTCAAACATTTGTTAAAAAAAATCATTGTCATTCATTTTTGTCCAAAGGAAAAGAAAACAAATGCAAGGATACAGTCTTCTCTTACTTTTTTGTCTTATTGTTAACATGAAACGGTTAAATCTCTGGCTTTCATGCTGCTTCCCCAGCAGATGGCTGCAAAGCTGATTGCACTTTCCACAACAGACTTATAGAAGATATGCAACATTTTGGTGCAGACATCGAACAATCTCAGCTCCCTCAAGGAGTAAAGTCTGCTTTGTACAGATGGCATCGGCGTTGCATGTCCCCTCTAGTCTGTCGTTTGGCTTAACTCCCAAGTATTTGTAAATGTGTGCTGTCGCTACTCCATCTCACAGGATGTAAATGGTGAAACAGTACCTTGTTTACCCTGAGTCCTCCTAAAATCCACAATCATCTCTTTTGTTTGTGTTCACTATGAATTTATTGGTGTTGATCTTATGGATTGATCTTATCGAGTTCCCTTTGGGCTAAAAAGCTTCTGGTCCATCACTCATGCGTCCCAAAACTGCAAGGTATTTGTGAAGATGACAGGACTCAAGAGTTGTACTAGAAATCTGATGGAAGTATGAGATGCACAGTGCGAAATAGATTTTTTAGAGTGCAGTCCCTTTTGGTGTCTTGTATTGCTGACCACCTTCCCGGACACAGAGTCTTATAAACATTGGTCTGCTGGTTTGGTCATCATATCCAGGTGGTTGAGGAGGTGTCCACCTGAATTTTCTGGAGCTTCTCTGATAACATTGTAAGCTCATTTGTGTTAAAAGCCCTTGTAAAAAATCAAAGAACATGATCCTCACAGTCGAAATTGAGATTATCGAAACAGAAAGATGATGTCTTCATCCAAAAGCAACCATCAAGCAAATTGCAGTGGGGTTATTAACTTGTTTTTTTGAAGATGAGTCTTCAACAGTCTTGCAAGGACTTTCATAAGACTTACATAAAAGTAATGTAAGTTACTCTTACATTTGAGAGTAACTGGTCAACTTGTCTGTAACCACTTACATTAGATAGATTATGTGTTTTTTAAGTACTGGAAAAAGGCAGGATGTTTTCCACAGCAACAGAAACATCCTCTGACTCAGTCTAATATTGAAGAAGTGCTGCATGATCAAGCATTTTTGTTTTGCACCTTTTATCACCATCTGAACCTGCTGCCTTGTATCTGTTAAGTAGCTCAAGTTACTTTTTTACATGCTTCAAGAGACAGAAAGGCTTGAACAAGAGGAGTCACAGGAGATCTTAATGTGTACAAGTGTGGAAAAAAGATGAATCTGGGAGAAAGTGGGAGGTTATTCCAGTCATAGGGGGCTCTATAATGAAAAGGCAGACAAGCAGGATTCTGGGAAGAAAATATATTGAATTTAACTAAGGTTGTACGGTATGATGTTGTAACGAGGGACCAGAAACTCCTTCAGGTAAGAGGGACATGTAAAATGAACACATAAATTCAAACAGCAACCTGCAGTGAGAGAGCCTTTTGGGTGAAAGCCAACACGAATTATTCATAAAACAAAGGTGAGTTCTAAATAGACATTTCAAAATAAATCTCTACAAGTTAAAAAGCACACTGAAAAGCTGCAAAAGTATATAATTTTATTCATGAATCATTGGTGATATTAATTGTGAAAGTAACCTTTTCCAAACTTGGAAAGGTTCAGGAACCTGATGAATTTCTCATCCATTTCAGATGTCAATGAAATTTTGCACTATAGTTTTGTTTTGCAACACCATCAAGAAGAAGGGATCACTCAAAATTTTGAGTCATCAGAGTAAACCCACCTCACAATATGCTCAAACCAAGTACAAAACTAAAACCCGTTACATCAGCCTTTAAAAAAATCTTTACAACAATGATGTTCTGGCAGTTATAAACATGATTCTTTTTACTTTTTACATGATATTTTCTTTACATGATTTTTTTACTTCTTTTTACATGATTCTCTTTTACTACAATGCATTTGCATTTCTATTTCATTTCTGCAAACTGATGCACATGTATATGTTTTTTCCACTTATGGAAAAGCCTATAGCCTAAATGTGATTGATACTTTCCTTCTGTGAAGGCAATATAGCCCTGAAGTGGCAGATATGGAAATAAGTGAAAAGGAAAAACACAAATGTAAATTAGTGAAAGCAGTAAGTGTAGCTTTAGATAAACCCCTGACTGGTTGCAAAGGCAAGTGCCTTCGTGCACAGACTGCTGAGCACAACTAACCCCTTGTAAACAAAGCTTCTGCTATTTAGTTTCAGTTGGCTTAATTAGAATGAATGAGGGGGCCTTGTGCAAAGAGGACAATTTTTTGCTGGTGGAGGCAGTGAGGACTTGGCCATGGTGGATGGAAAGCTGGACTGTGAGATAAAGTTACTAGCGGGTGGCATGGACCAATTGGACAATGACAAACAGAGCTTCCAGCCAAAAGCACGACCGTAATGAATTTAGGGGAACAACATACATGTTAATGGCTACTGAAATCAAATTATTATGATTATATTTCATCTATGCACTGAGAAGAAGTGAAACATGCTTGTGTGTGAGTTTTAGGGAGAGAAAATATGGCATTATGTTTGTGTTTGAGAATAATATGTGTGTTTTGCAGAATACTATTTAGCATCTAGGTCTTTCTGAGGCTCTTTGCCATATGCACTATAGCTTGGGGAACAGAATGTTGTTTGGATTAAAATTTGATGCCACTAAAATGATAATTCTTCCATACACTGAAGAGAATTTGGTGCATTATAGTGGAAATGCTATATTACTCATTCATACTGTTTCTTTTTTGCCATATTGCACTCGGAATGCAGCTGTGTTTCCTGTTTATATTAATGGATTGGATTTATATAATGCCTTTCAAGGCACTCAAAGCACTTTAGGTTGTATCCATTATTCATTCACTCCTGGTGATGGTTAGGTACATGTGTAGCCACAGCAGCCCTGGTGCAGACTGACAGAAACCAGGGGTGTAATAAACATCTATCTGCATTGATATATCAATCAAATGTTCAATACTGATTCATATCGATCCAAAATGCAATCATCGTTCACAAAACAATATACTTACCGTTTATCGTGTGCACCTTAATTTTAGACAATGACTGAATTTTGAGGTCCCCTGGTGCGTTACTTCCCTTTATTAATAGGCTCTTTGTAATAACAACGGTGTTTTTTATTTATTTAAACTGATTCATTTAAATACCAGGAATAAAAATGTGATATGAAATTTTGATATTAATGGAAATGACTTTCTTCAATTACCAGTGAAATCAATCATTGGATCTGAAATACAATCGAATTGCGACTGGATCGTGACTGAATTTGAGATATCTGCAAACAATCGCTAGCCATTAAATAGATATAGCCTAATACTGTATCTTGACCAAACTGATGATTGACACCACAAACAGAAATGAAGCAGCCACACATGTGCACACCACCACTTAACATTTATCCACCAGCGTCAACACTGGAGGCCGGGAGGGGGAAGTGTCTTGCCTAAGGACACAAGGACAGATTGACTGGGAGAACTGTATTCAAACCTTTGGATCACTGAATGACTCATTTTACCAACTGAGCCACTGCAGACAATAAGTACCTGATGCATCCAAATACGTGAGATTTAAACTTTACAAAAATACCTATTTTGAAATATTGCTCCTCAAGGTTTTTCTCTATCTTGAGGCATAAAAGATGCACTGAAAGAATGTAAGTAATATATTCATAGAAACACCTGTTTAACTTTGTGCTATTTCATTTTTCATCATATTTACAAATATGTTAGATGTAGCTCCCTATTTGCTATCATGTGTGAGTACTGAGCTGGAATAAAAGCAGTTTGGAGAAAATCCTATATATAGTGAGACAAACCAGAGTTCTTGATACATTGATCTATGCATTTCTCTAGCAAAAAATATTGTTTTCTTCAGCACTCACCACTGTATGGCAGTATGTGGCTTCATTTGATTTTTATACCTTCACTTTCCAGGAATAATCTATAAAATTTCTTTTTTTCTGCACTAAAATATCCCCTATACCCCTCAAACACTTCAGACATAGGTTAACTTTGTAATAGCTGTGGCAGCAATAAAACATGTCAAAACATACACTTTTATAATCCATCAATTTCATGTGCATTTACAGACACAACATATTGAGTGCAATTGGTCATGTCAGAGAGAAGGTGATAATGACCAACATGAACCCCAATCAGGTACTCGTCACTCTGAGTCTTGTCAATCATACAACATTGGGTAGCAGATGATGGACTGCTAAATGTCAGAGATTTAATCCAAACTGGGAAAGAAACTACAATATATGTTCATTTAAAAATTTTTTTGGTCAAATTTCACCTATAACTCATACAGCATTTGACATTAATGAATGCACTTAATCCATGTTAGGTTAAAGGTCTGCGCAACTGTGAATAATAAGCATCAACAATGTATTCTCATCCTTATTAGTTCGATGCACAAACAACGATAACATGGAGGTTAAACTCTGATGTGTTCAAACATCAACAAGTCTCCCATATTGACTTTGTGTCACCCTACCACTTGGCCTTTTGTTTTGGTGGGGATGGCCTGTCACTGTGATGGCAGTAGAAGCAGGGAAGATTTCTCTGAGGAAAGGCAGCAAGGGAAAGGTCATGGTGAATAAAAGGCTTTTAATCCAAGTACCTTGTGCCATGTGCTCAGGGAATATCAAAGTCATCCCATTACTAGTGAGGTCAGACTGGGGCAGCTTCCCTGCTTGCCCACTCCTCTCTTTTGTGTTTGTAATGCCTAAATGCCCTGGCTTGGAGAGCTATAAGAAAAGGTTAAAAGCAGTATTGTGTTTTGCTTCACTTTCTTTTAATGAGTATTTCTCTTTGTCTATGTGGTGACATCTGCTTGTGTAAGGCTCTTGCAAAGAGATACGCCATGAAATTCTTGTCAGATGCACAAGAATTTCCAATGTTTTTCTAACATTGGGAACAAAGATTTTTTCAAGGTTTGTACAAATGTCAGAGTACATCTCTTTATTCATTTTATTCCAGCCAATGTTACTTTATTTTATTTCAACTTAGTACAATGTGCTAAGATGCTTTATCTCAGACAGCCTGTAGAGATGGAGAGCAAAACTTTAATTTGATGTCAGCAGTGTTGTCAGCCTGGTCAAATGTCTGGGCCTTCATTTTGGGATCCCTGGCAGTTTAAAGGAAGGCTTGCCACTCCATTAGCTCTGAGGTGAAATCACGTTTTCCACAACACTGCCCCTAAGCATCCATCATGTCACACTTTCACTACTGTCCAACTCCTGACTGCTTTCAAAGTCACACAGTGTGATTCAAGCATAAGGTTTAGACCCACACAGAAACATACAGTAACAAACAATGCAAAGAGTACATATATGGAGCATTTTATTGGACACATGAGAAGAGATGTACTGCTGCAGTGAGGACATTTATTGTGCACCTATAACTAGTTTCTTGTCTGAAAAAAATGTAGGCCTACTGCCAAGGTGCAATTACTTCTTTGTAACTGTATAAAAAGGGTTGACCTGATACAATATTGCCCGGAACGTCCCATTGGAAAGGTATAGCATTTGTCCATCTGACGAAGTGAGTTGTTTCTTAATCCACATTGGAAAAAACACAGAGGTTGTCGAATAAATGCTTCTTTGTTAAAGAAGGATCAAATTATAGTTCTGCATTATGAAAGTATTGCCCAACAACAATGTCAATGTACAGCAGGCATGGGCAGGGACATTTGGCAGTGTTTGACACAGAGGTACTCAAAGGGAGTATAAATGTGTCCTTAGGGCTTATAATCAACATAATTAATTGTTGTCAAGTGTACTTTAATGTTTATTGAAATCAAGTAGAAGAAAAGCATCAGGACATCTTATTGCAATGTTAAATATTCAAAGTAACAGTATTCACACCGCACCAATTCGTGCCTACATTTCAGCACCCAGATACTGAATGTTTACTCGCAATTATTTGCAAGAATGGAGCTTATTATTCACGTGAATGGAGCATGTTATTCACAAGAATAATATGCACCATTCGCACATCCCGTTGAACTTTCTGAAACGGGAAAGGTTGTTCGTATTGTGTCAGTCACTTCTGTCAACAAGAGAGCAGAGCCTCGTTTCTTACAGTTTACTACTCTGAGAGAGTTGCAGTGTTTCACCTGCTTTAGAAACATCAGAGACATCATGTAACCAACCAACTTTTTTTTATCTTTGATGCTGGCACATTCCAAGATACCACAGGTGCACAGTTGACAAAGGTGGTTGAGTGAGAACCAGATGAGTTGGATGGTAAGGGAATGCAAGGCAGATTTATTTGTGCAGCAAATTCCATGTACAAGATGCAAAATCCTTTGCATAAAACATTAAAGGCATTATAGTAAGGTGAAAACCAAAAACAGAAAGGGAAATTAAAACCAACAACAAAATAGATCAAATAAGAACAGAACAAAATATGTCCATCTCTTCATCTCTATGTCATCTACTGTTTTATCATCACATTTTCTATTTTTGTTCCCATCTGAATGTTTGTGAGGAGAAATCTGGAATTTCTTAGTTTAAAACACCCACAAAACCTGACAAAATATTAAAAAGTAAATTTGAAGTAAAACAGTATTGTTAGCCGAGAAGCAGGTGCAAGATAGTATTGTAATAAATGATCATAATTAGCTTTTTCATATGCAATGGGGATAGATAGTTTAAAAGATGGACTGATGTTGGCTTTGAATGAGGTACCACTGATACCACTGATGCTCCATAGACATACTGTATTATTGTGAGCGTCAGTGCTATTCACATCAAACACAGAAAAATACATAGCCCTCCCGTAGAGTTCCTGAAATGCAGGCTTTACCTTTGTGGTTTTTAGCTGCAGGATATTTGCATCAAATGATATTAGCTGGTTACAGAATAGGCTGTAGCACCATGTCAATGATTACTCCTAAAGCATGCAAAGCATTATGGAATTGCCTTCAGACTAAGTTTATTGGCTTCCTCTCAAAAGCTCAGTGGGTGAACATCCTAGGGGAGTTGAGAAGAATTTGAAAAGATTTCTCACCAGGATTTTAATAAGACGTGTGTCCTTGTGCTTCTCTAATAATGAATTATAAAGGTGTGGATACCAGTGAGCAGAGCCTATTTTGGCGTGTGCACAGTCACAGCTTTTGGCCATGAGGTTCCTTAAACTTTGGCAGATGACAGAATTTATGAATGGAGCATTGCAAATCTCCAACCACAGCAAACATAAATTTGTATTTACACTGGTATGGTGTTTAAAAAAAACTGTTCTCTACAACTGAAGAAGAAGCCTGGACCATCTGATTATGAGCCAATACCGTTTAGCAAAGAATAACCTCGGTACTAAATGCATTGGTGAACAGTACCATTCCAAACTTACGGAGCACCA